>CAUYRH010148800.1:0-47492 GCA_963574655.1 Perodicticus potto
CAAAAAATGGCCGGGCGTTGTGGTGGGCGCCTGTAGTCCCAGCTACTTGGGAGGCAGAGGCAGGAGACTCGCTTGAGCCCAGGAATTGGGGGTTGCTGTGAGCTGTGATGCCATAGCACGCTACCCAGGGTGACAGCTTGAGGCTCTGTCTCAAAAAAAAAAAAAACCCAGCACATTGTGCCCCATGATTGCATTAATGTACATGGCTATGATTTAATTTAAAAAAAGAGAGATAAAATAAATAAATAAATAACAGTGCTTTGAGTGTACACATTTATGAAGTAACACGCACTCTGCACAGGCAGCTATCCCCAACACCAATATTCTGACCCCTCTCCCATGAGAACACTCATGTACATCTAGACCAGATACAGTGTGGATGATACTAACATAGGCCAGAGCCAGACTCAAAACCTGGCGTGTCCACGGAGTGACTTTGGAATCTTGGATCAGTTTCTTATCCTTCTCAGGTTTCAATCTCCTCCTCTATAAAATGAGGGCAACAGACCAGCCTTCCAGTATTCTTAGAAATACTAAATGATGTATATATGAAAAGCATTTAGAGCAAAGCACACAGTTGGCATTCCACAGTTATCAATAATTGGGATATGTGTCTATAGCACAGACAGATTGATCAGTTGGTTCTAATAACTCAAGAATCATCAGATGTTCTAGAATCATACAAACAGTTTTTTATAAAAATAGTCACAGTTTACCCAGTTGGGTTGCATTCATAGATTCATTCAACAAACATTTCTTGAGAGGTAAGGATGTGCCAGACCCTTGTACCAGCCGCTGAGAATATAAAAAGGAATGCGGCCTGGTCCTTCTCACCTTAAATCAAGTCAGACAGGCAGGCCATGTGTGTAATAACACAACTCAGAGAGTGACTTCAGGTAGTGTACACACGAAGAAGGGGTTCACGCACATCAGGGGCTACACTGGCAGGTGTCCCAAACACTTACAAACTAAGATACACTTCGGGACTCACCACAGTCATGAGCCTGCATTTCCATTGATGGCAGAAGCAGAATCTAGATTTTGCTATTTCAAGTGAAGGTAGATTCATTAAAGGAAAAAAAAAGATAATAACTTTGGTTAGTCAAACTCACAGTTTTCCCCAACATCATTCTCCTACCCCAGGCGGACTTGTGAACGGTCCTGTCACTAGAGAAGGGACCGGCAGAGCCTGCTTGGCTTGTGACACTGGCTGCCCGCCGCCCCTGCGCTGGAGCGCGCGTTGTGATCTGTGCTCTGATTTCTCGCCATAGCCCCGGCCGGGCAGCGGCCTCCACCTCGGCTCCAGCGTGCACGGGGGACACTGCGGGTGAGCCACACCCCACACCCACACAGCCACTGCTTTGGGCGAGCTGGTCGCCCGAATCCTGCTGAAGCTGTGGCAGCCTCCCGGCAGACGTGCTGACTTGTAATTCTCAAACTCCACGTCAGGACCCCAGCTTAAACATGTTGGGGCTTTTCTCGAAACTCCTCTCTGGACCCAAAAGAGCTTGGGAACGTCGCCCCACATTCCCGCTCTACTAAGCGTCTTCCTTTTGAGGCAATCTTCTCCATCCGGAGTTGTGCAAACCCCACCCCTCTAATCAGTGATTTCCCGAATCTGGGGTCTCCATCGGTGCAGCCCAGGCCTGGGCCCAGGACCCAGCCCCACTGCACAGCAGGCCCTTCCTGTCCTTCGGCCCTTTCTCTCCAGGCTCCTCCTACCAGTTCCCTTCTTTCCAGTGTATTGGAAGATTATCTTTATGCCACACCCTCCACATTCTCTATTCTGTGGCTTAGAGTAAATCATCCTTCTTCAATCCTCTAACCTCTTAATATTTTAAGGGAATAGTTAATATTTAAAGGAAAGCTTCCGATTTCTCTTTCAACAAGCCTAAGTATTGGGAATGAAGGCGCAGGCTTTGCACTGCTACTGTCTCTAAAATTAGTTTCAAGAGCATGTTCAGAATTCAAAAATGAAACATTGTCTCTATTGTTGCTGGCTGGGTTCTGCCCTGCCCCTGAAGCAATGGATGTCAAGATTCTGTAGGTGGGACTACTGGGAATTAAAAAAAACAGAAGAGAGGGTTTCAAAATATTATCATACCTTCTTGGCCTCCAATTTTTTTTTAAAAGTTCCTAATTCCAAAAGATAAGGGAACAAAATAGCAGTGGCCCATCTGTTCTCTAACACATCTTTGCTAGGCAATGGCCTAGAGCTCGGACGGGAGGAATACACAAGCAGGAACATTCACAAACAGGTGAAGCTGTATCACCACCCTGATTCGCAGGGTGAGAAAACATTCCGACCTCAGCAAAAAGAAGGCTTTGCCACTTGGCCACCGTCCGCAGGAAGCACGGTTGTTCTGGAGAGAGGTGGGGGGCTAACATGAATGGCAGAAGTCAGGAATGAGCAAAGTCTTCTATATGACTTATCCCTGAGTTGATCATCAAATATTAACGAGTTGTTTCTAGCCTTAACCTTGGATGATAACAGCCATTTGTCGAGTTTTCTACAATCAATGAACTACTTTCCTGTCCCATTGTCTTACGTGATTTTTCTCTGTGAAACAAAGTCTAATAACCCAATTTCCACTCAAAGAACCTGAGGCTCCCTGATTTTCTTGAAACCAAAAAGTGGTGACAATAGAAAGCAAATTCAGACCTCCACGCTCTGCAACAGAAGGGAGGTTTACATTCTCCATCCTTACGGACATTCTCTTGTCTTAAAATTATTTCTGATTTTTATCTCTCGACTTAGAATGATTTGCTTATGATGTTTATTCTTCTTAAATACGGATAGACTGCATTGCCCCTGACTTGTTGGGGCTCCCCCCAGCCACTGTGTAACAGGCTTGCCTTGTTGCATATCAAATCATCAAGTCAGCTCCCCTTCATGTTCCATCTATTATCCGAAATCCCAATTCTGGGGAAGCCTGCACTCTTCACGAAATGCTGTATGAGGTCTATCTATTTATTGGCTGCTGTTTATTTCCTAAAGAAGACGTTTTCCTTTTCAACCAGGGAAATATTAAAGGTATCTAATGTCTCAATTCCTCCACTCCCCAGCTTGCTCCATCTCCTTTCCAAGGAACGCCCTGTGCTTGGGTTTAATCTCACCACCTTTCTTTTTGGCAAAATACACTATCAGCTATTTTAACTAAGCAAATTAAAAATATCATTATCAGTAACAATTAACACTTGCTGCAGTATAACTCCAGAATGAAATGGCTCAAAACAACAACAATTATTTCTTGGGCTCACCATTCTGTAGGTCAGCGATTCAGGCTGGACATACTGGTGAGCTCTGCTCTTGGCTGAGCTCAATCAATGTATCAGCAATCAGCTCCAAGAGCAGCCAGGAGCTGGTTGGTCTAGAATGACTTCAGCTGGAATGGCTACTTAGACTTGATCACGAGTCAATTGAGTGATTTGCAACTAGTGCGCCCTGAAAATTTTTAAAGATCATTAATTAAATTATTTTAGAAAGAATTTCAAAGCAAGCACAGTTAAGTATATTCTTTTTTTTTACCCCTTTTAAAAATCAACATAATTTAAGTGTGTTGCAATAATTTAACTATAGGTTCAAGTGTGCTGTGAGATAAAAATGGTTGAAAACCACTGGTCGAGGCTTTAAGTGGGCACACCACCATTTCTGTAACATTCTGTTAGCTGCTGTAAACTCGAAGGCCACCAGCCAAGATTCAGGATTGGTAAAGAGGACCCATCGTTTGATGTGAGATGCTGCAGAATTATGTTGCCGAGAACATGAAATGGGGCAATTTGAACAATTGGGGGTGGTTTTTGTCAGTAATCTACCAAATGATCTATGCCTGAAATTGGTCAAACAACAAAAAGTATTAAGTTTTAACTATATTACTCTCTCTACTGGCAGCCCTTACATAAATACACATTTAATCATTTCCCAACTAATGTATTTGCCTGCTAAAATGAAAGAAATATTTAATTAAAATGAGTTCAATTAAAATTTGCTAAACGTTGGGTGGTGCCCATAGCTTAGTGGGTAGGACGCTGGCCACATACACCGAGGCTGGTGGGTTTGGACCCAGCCTGGGCCTGCTAAACAAGAATGACAACTGTAACAAAGAAAATAGCCGGGGCGCCTGTGGCTCAAAGGAGTAGGGTACCGACACCATATGCCAAAGGCGGTGGGTTCAAACCAGCCCCAGCCAAAAACTGCAAAAAGGAAAAAAAAAAAAAAACGAAAATAGCCGGGCTTTGTGATGGGTGCCTGTAGTCCCACCTACTTGGGAGACTGAAGCAAGAGAATCACTTAACCCCAAGTTTGAGGTTGCTGTGACCTATGACGCTAAGGCACTCTACCCAGGGCAACAGCTTGAGACTCTTGTCTTAAAATTCTCAAAAAAAAAAAATTAAAATTTGCCAAACGTTTCTCAGGTGTATAACGCTAGGCATTGAGGCTAGTCACGGGAATTTGTAAGCAAATGGAAAAATCACTATCATCAATAAGCTTGCATAGTCAGGAGTTGTGATGGGCACCTCTAGTCCCAGCTACTCAGGAGGCTGAGGTAAGAGGATTGCTTCAGCCCAGGAGTTTGAGGTTTCTGTGACCTAGGCTGATGTCATAAACTCTAACCTGGGCAACAAAGTGAGACTCTGTCTCAAAAAAAAAAAAAAAAGAAGCAGCTTGCGATCTAGTAGAGGAAACAAATAAGTAAATATATGTAATGGTAGCTCTCAAGAGCCCCATGGGGTTACAGAGGAAGAGCATATCACTCAGAGCAAGTGTCCCAGAGAAGGTTATGGAATATCAGGTATCAGAGCAACCCAAAAGGATGAAAAATATTGCATTCTATCTGTGTGAATAGATAATACTGAACCCAGGGCTCCCAGCCTTTGTCAGAAGGTCGAGAAATTACTGACATACTTGGGTTCCCATGAACTGCATGTTTGATGCTAGAAACTTTCAATAAGGGTTGATCAAACCGATTCTGCCAGCACTCTGCTGCCACTACCTGCATGTAACGATCTCAGTAAATCTTCGTCTGTGCGTTCTGCCTAAATATTGCACGGCCAAGGTTTCTCATTTTCTGTCTCTCCAGCATTCCTCAGTGCGAAAGGTAAGTTCAACATCCATCTTAGTCTATTTTCAGCATTTAGAATCCTAGGGCAAGTTCATCCTCAATACTTAGAGGTAACTTCCACCTGTGCCTCAGGTAGTTAATTAAGTATTCACCTTATTGTTAAAGTCCTCATGCTGTCATACATCCAGTGATACAATGATTTACCGAAGACTGAATATGGTTTACCTCTACTGCAGACTGGTGAATGAGATAATCACAGCCTCTACTCTCCTGGCTCACCATTGGTAGAAAAAGTCTCCTATTACAGCAAGCATTACACAAGGGATTTTCCATTATGGTTCTATGGCATATAAAAAATATGTAAGGTTATAGGAGAATAAAACAAGGAACATTTAATTAGTCATCTAGCACATGAGCAGAGATTAACCCCTGAAAAGGAACTGGGGAGACCCAGGGGAAGTGTCCTAGGCTGAGGACACTGTACGTGCCAAGGCTGGGAGGGAAACTTAGCAAGTGGGAGGAGCAGGGAGGTGGCCACGGTGGCCGGATCCAAGGGAAAGGGCAGGAGATCACAGAAGATGGGGCAGGAGGGACAGAACACATCTAGTCTATGGGACTGGATCTACCTCTCTGCCTAAACACATTTTTTTTTAAGACAGAGTCTCAAACTGTGTCACTCTCAGTAGAGTGCTATGGCGTCACAGCTCACAGCAATCTCTAACTCTTGGGCTTAAACGATTATCTTGCCTCACCCTCCCAAGTAGCAGGGAGGGCAGGCGCCCACCACAACGTCCAGCTATTTTTGTTGTGGTGGTGGCGGTGGTTGCAGTTGTCATTGTTGTTTAGCAGACCTGGGCCAGGTTCAAACCCACCGGCTCCAGTATATGTGGCTGGTGCCTTAACCCCTGAGCCACAAGTGCCGAGCCCCTAAACATATTTTTATCCAAAGCTATGTCACACTTAGGACACATCTGATTTCAAAATTAACCCAAATGGACACTTTTCTATTTCATGTTCATTTTATTATCCAAAAAATATCTGACTTTCAACCTACAGGTTCACTATTAACTCTGACTAATCTCAGGTTCTTAAATATTTTCTTAAAACAGGGCTGGATCAACTTTGATCAGTAATCAGGAACAAATATTTTACAGGATTCTAAAGATTAAAAACTTTTTCCAGGACACAGGATAAAGGGTGGCAGAAAATCAGAGCTAGCATCTGGTGTACTCAGCTTCTCCCTCTTCGAGGATGTTCAGACTAAAGGCTCTGCCTTCTTATCCTTAGAATCTGGACATTCCAGGAATTCCACCAATCCCCAACCCCCTACTCTCCAAGGCCTTTCTTTACTTCTGATATTCTATCTTAAACCCTCTTTAGAGCTTGGAGCGAATGTGCTTCCCATGCAAATATTTGGCTGTTTCTGCATGTAAAATGAAGTTGAAAATCAAAGCTATAAACATAAAAAACCTTAAACATGCAAACACCGGGCACGCAGTGTGTGGGACGGTGTATGTGCTGTGTTTGGGCATGTGGGGAGTTTGGGAGAAAGCAAGTCCAGAATGGACCAGATATCTGCTCACATATCTGATCAGATTTGATCCCCCTGCTTCTTCCTCATATTCTTTCTAGCAGGAGAATTACTCCACAACCAGTGGGTGCCCCTTTTCTCCTGTGCTGCCTTCTCTAAACCAGCAGCAAAATCACCCTATTCTAAATATATGGCCATTGTGTGGCCTCTACCATGACTTAATCCTTTGTTTAATTCAGCATCATTTTTCCTTCACTTACTCAGCATGTGACACATTGGTCCACACTGTTCGATTCATCCGCGTTTAAAGAAAACCTGTGTCAAGTTTGAGGTCAAAAGTTTCTGAACCACTCCTCTTCCCAGGAGGTCATTTTATGTTGAGAGTGTGATGCCATTTTATTATCAATTTTGAGTTGAAAACATGATGTTGAATTAAAACACTTCTCATTTTCAGAGCTCAGCTCCTACTCTGAGTTCTGTTACTTTAAAACTTTAGCTAAAAATGTCCTGGAGGTGACTGAGTTTCCTCCAGCCCCCGGGGAAGCTGCTGTGAATGACTTTTCACAATGCCTTTTCTGAGAGATGCCAAGTCCCACTTTTTGCAACCTAAGTGCTATAAGCTTAAATGCATGCCAGGGGCATTCAAATAAAAAGAATGAAAATTCTAAATGGAACGTTTTAAAATGAATAGACAGACAGAGAAAGCTGAACCCAAAAGAGGTAATAAAGTGAAAACAAAGCTTGGGGGTCTAATGTCACCCCAGCAGTGGGAACCTGAGCAAGCCGCCCTTGTTTGCAGTTCTAACAAGGGACTTGGTGGCATTCTCCTGGAGATGAAATGAGTTGGCGTGTATGAAGTGCCTGGTACACAGTTGGCGCTCAAGCTTTTTGAGTCGTCTCTTGCCTGTGGCTTTCATAACATCTCACCAGCCAGAATGATGAGACAGGGAGTCTTATAAATGTTCTATTTTTCAAATGTACTAATGGAGATCCATTGATTTATGCAGTCAATTATAAGTTTGAGCAACAGCCAGATAGGAAAGTTACTTCGGAAAAAAAAAAATTCTCTGGTCCCTGATGTGGCAAAATTAAAGAAAAATTAAGTATTATGGGGAGAAGGAGAGGAAGAGAAAAAAGGGGGAAAAGGCCTGATGCTGCAAATTGCCTTTAATTACCCTTAAACGTTTTCTCCTCTTCTTTTGATGGCATAAGACCCCCTGCAGTTCCAAAATAAAATAAGCCTGAGTTTTGTTTTGCTCTTTTAAATGGGAGCATAATAGCCACTGTGAAAACATGTTCTTAATCAAAGGTATTAAACTCCTGGCTGCTCCTCTTGGTTTGAAATTGCCCGGGTTCATTATTACCAAGGGGAAGCAACGTCTAGTCACCGTTTAGCTCCCTTCTTAGTAAATTAAAATATTAATTACAAAATACGTTATTTTTATCTTATATCTTAAGCTATTAGTTACTGGGGCTGGGGAGGAAAAAAAAAAGCAGCTCATTTTGTGCTGAAGTCCTTTTCCTAACAAAGCATTCATCGCGCCTTTCTAGTTCCTAGAAATCAAATCCGTACATGAAATGCTGCATTTTGAGAGCCATCTGAATAAATTAGATAGCAACTTCATTTATTTTTTGTCTCTGAGATAAGTGTGCAATTACAGCCGCGGTGGCTGTGCACTCGGGATGTGTGACCAAGCTGCCCGGGCGCTCGCAGAGTGAGGGGGACGCAGCCAACCCCAGGCAGAGCTGGAGAGGAGAGAAAGAATGTTTCCCTTTCATTTCCACTGCACAATGCAGCAATCGATCTCATGCCCGTAGACACAAATGCTCAATCTCCAGGAAAGAGGCGAATAAAGCCACAGAATAGACATTAGAGCCAACTCAGACCCCCGTGGTCTGCCTCTTCCAAGTCTCAGATATCAGCAAGGTATGGAGGTGGGGTTGGAAAACACAGGCCAGGGGCCAGCAAACCTATTCGCTAAGCATATGAAGATTCCCTGGTACCTCCGTGCCTGGACTCATCACAGAGCAAGCTGAAGATGGAGCCTCCTTTACAGGTGAGTGTCATATGGGCCCTCTGCATTGAGGGGGTATCTTTGAGGGCAAGTCTAAAGTAGAACCCGTGAAAGCTGACTTCCGGATGTAATGTAATAAGCTGGTCAGCACGCAGAGGTGGTCAACATAAGGAACCAGGCCTGCCGTCGTGATACGTACACGTGGCGCAGGTGGGCTACGAAAATCAGGTCAACTTAGGGGGCGGTCTGTGTAGAGAGCTGGTCAACTACGGAGGTTCACTGTATTTCCTACTACTTGTGTGGTGCTTGAAATTAGACTTTCTTTTTTTTTTTGCCCCCTCACATTTAGAAGGATATTCAGTTTAGGAGGTCACTATTTAATTTCAGAAATAGCTAGAGACGTTAAGACTTTACAGCCAGCACCATTTATTAAGTGCCCACTATGTACTAAGTACTTTACATACATTATTTTCCTAAATCGTTACACTAATCTTATGTAGACATTTGTTACAGCCCCGTGTTAATCAAGTGAAAACTGAGGCTTAGAAAGATTAAGGGACTCAAACAATTGGCAGGTGATACAGGGAAGATGTAAATTCAGGTGTCTGATTACAAAGCCCTGGCTCCTGTGATAGCTGTCAGCTTCTATCTCATAGTGTGTTTAGGGGGTGCAGGGGGGCAGGGTGCTGAGGATTTTGAAAATAGAAGAGAGTTCAAAAAGAAGTAGTGAAGGGACATTAGAGAAAAGCTACCATCAGCCCTAGATATGCCCTCTACTGATTTTTTTTTTTTTTGCAGTTTGGCCAGAGTCAGGCTTGAACCCACCACCTTGGGCATATGGGCCCAGCACCCTACTCCCTGAGCCACAGGTGCTGCCCTAGATATGCCCTCTAAAGAGCGAACCCCTCTTGGGTAGATGGCAGCTAAGAGAGTGAATGTTTGGCCTGCCCATCCTCCCACCACACATCATTCAAACCAACTTCTTTTCGGCCTCTCTGCTTATGTCTCACTGAATTGCACAAAACCCACAGTCCCTGTGGATGAGCAGGGCAGTTCACTCTTTCACACACACTTCTCTATGTCCTTAGGAATGAGGGGCAGGCTCACTGGTCTCAATACATCCCAGACACTAGGAGACAGGAGAGCTCAGGGCAATGGGCTATGCAACCTAGGGTCCACTACTCAACCCTCTGTGCCTCAGATTTCTCACCAAAAAATAGGGTTAAGAACAATGCCTCCTTTGCAGGACTGCAAAGACTAGCAGAGAAAATTCATTCGGAGGGATGTTGGAGCAAATAATATGCCAAAATCAGATTTAACTGGATACAATAGCAATCCTCAAAGGTGATCTGGAAAGCAATACCACAGCCATATAGGTCTGAAAAATGTTAGCTGTCCTGACCTGTTCTTGCAAATGCACAACATACCTTATATAAAAGTCTCTTGGCTGCTGCGCTGTGGCCCACACCTATAATCCTAGCACCTTGGGAAACCAAGGCAGGAGGATTGCTTGAGGCCAGGAGTCTGAGACCACCCTAAGCAACATAATGAAACCCCCCAACTCTACAAAAAATAGAAAAATTAACTGGATAGTGTCACATGCCTGCAGTCTCAGCTACTTGGGAGGCTGAGGCAGGAAGATCCCTTGACCCCAGGAGTTTAAGGCTACAGTGAGTTTTGATCATGACCCTGCATTCCAACGTGGGTGACAGAGCGAGATTCTGTCTTAAAAAAAATAACATCAAAAAAATTCCCACAAACCCCAGCCAAGAAACCTGTTAAAATATGAATTTACTATGTGTCTTCCATGAACCACACCTGAGGAATGAATGTGCAGAAGAACACAGGTTCTGAACTGTGGGAACACTAAACGAGGAGGAAGCAGTGAGCTGCGTGGGTTACACTGTAAATGTTACAGAGCAGAAAGGCAGTGTAGACAGGATTCCTACTTGGGATACCAAACTCTTTTGGATTCAGAACTTAGCTGGTCACTTAGGAGACAGACTTGAACAAGTTGCTTATTTCTTGAGTCTTGTAAACGCACCCCAAGGGCCATTCAGACTGTAACGCTCATCTAGAGGGAAGCCATTCTGCTCCAGGTCCGCCTTCCAAGCATTCTGTCCTAAAGGTTTAGAATTAACTTGGTGCTTGCTTACACAGTATCCAGGCATAAGGTTAGAAAATGACCTTGAGGAAAAACAGATCAAAAGTCTGGAATAGTCCAGGGACAGATTGCTGATGACAAGAGCCAGCAGACAACCTCCTGTTTGCTGGTGACCATCCAACAAGCCATCACGACTTGCTTTCTGCCACTAACCTCCTTTACCCCTTCCCTTCATAAGTTTCTTGGTAAGCAAAGGAGATAAGATAGTCTTTGAGATGATAGTCAGCCTTTTCCTCAGGTGCCAGGGCTTGAATAAACCACCTTTCCATCACCAACTCTCACCCCTCGAGTCTGGCTCTCAGGGGGCAGCAGTCTCAGTTTCTACATATATGTCTATGTGTCTGCCTTGTTGAAGACAGGGATCGGCCTTGCTCACCTTCAAATTTCCGACATCTATCTCAGATCCCGAATCTTTGTTCATGCTCAATATTTGTCTCAGAGGGTGAGGGAATGAAGGCCCACCCTGGAAGCGGATTACACAGAGTGTATGATCCACTGGAAACTTAACCACCAACTCAGTTCAATGATCTCAACTTTCGCCAAGTCAATTTAGGCCTCCCGGGAGCAGACCCTGAAACCCAGTCAATACAAGAGATTAACTGGGAGCTATCACCTAATACAAAGTCAGAGGAAGCAGAGTAGAGGTCTCAGACTGCAATGTAGATCTGATGAAAATTCAGCCAGCCCAGCGGGGACCCCCAGAGCAAAGGCTACCCTTTTGAGTTGCCACATACAGAAATGGTCAGACTCTTAAATCCTCCACCATACTCAACTTGAAAGCACAGCCCCTAGCTCAAAGGCTGTAGCAGCAGATCCCCAAGATTCTACAACTGGAGACAGCGCACTCATGCATTCCTTGCAGCTGAATGGGAAGTTGTCTTTTGAAGCAAAACCCAGCAGTGCACCTCTGTGTTTCCCACAATTCACTTCTATGTGCCAAACTTGGTAGGTACAGAGAAAGTCTTAACCTGAACACTAGAGGAGTCTATAGTTCAATAGGGAAATAAAACACTTACTTAAATACAACCAAGAAAGCAGGACATGGATGGTTCTCTGAGGAAAGAAAAATCTGCTAGAGGATGATTGATTAATAATGTCTGCCATGGACAAAGGAAGAGACAGCAGGTGACCACACGTTTGAAATTTCCCGGCCTACCTCTCATCTCTGCCAACTTCAATCTCTCTCAAGATCCAGCTGATAAAGTCTGAAGATTTTCCATCATTTTTAAAAATATTTCTATCCCCAAAGGTCTCTCCTTTCATAACTAGCTGCAACATTTATTACCTTCTCATAATGTATCACAGAATTTACTTTTCCTGAATTAGTCTGTAATTGTTTCTTTCTATCACAGCTGGCCTTTATGACCAAACCATAAGCAGGTTGGAGGCAGAAATTCTACCCTTCCTTTTTTTGCGTAGCCCCACACCACATAACACACAGTAGAGAAAGTACTGGTAGGTCAACCAGTGCATTTGGACATCTGGATCAATTGACAAGACTCACAGTTTCAGAGGAAATCAGAAACCTCATTGAAAGACTTCAAATGTATTACTTATTCCCTTCAGAATTAAGGTTTCAGAAAAAGGGGTGAGCACCATTCTCAGTTGGGATGTGTCTAAGTCAATAGTTGCACGTTTCTGCTTCAGATATTTACTTTATTAGCCTTAATGCCCACGGGCAGCCATCACGTACCTACGGGGGACCTGGAGGCTTTCAAACATGTCTGTAATCTCTATCAGTTCTGTCCCATCATCCTCTGAAATAACTGACTCTAACTGTATAATTTCATGTAATTTGCAATGCAAGTGCAACTTCCAGCATCTTCAAGCACCAGCACCCGTTCCAATAATACTTTGACAACCAAGCCCCACAAACAAATTCTAACACTGTCTCTGTTGCTTTCTTCTAAAATTCATGCAGATAATACAGTGCAGGCTCGGGCTCCAGTTCTATTTTCTTCATCAGAATCCTCCAGGGACTGGTGAAGTCACCTCTACTTCCCTTAAACCCCCCACTTCTGCTATTTTGGTTCACATCCAACCTCCCTCCAAGGATCAGCTTTCCAATCAACTCTCTATAGAAAGAAACAAAATGGATCAAGAAGACGGGGGGAAAAAACGCTTGTGATGAATCATGATTTCATTTTACAAAGCAGTTTGCCTTCTATCCATCTGGCTTTATTTACCAGAGAAGAAAGACATTTGCTTCCAAACTTACTGAAGTTGAGTCTACTCGTTCAAATTCGTTTATCTTTTTTGTTTGTTAGTTTTAGTTCACATAGCCAGCTTGCCAGTTCATAATGGTCAGGATGCTTAAAGTAAGCAATAGCTTTCACGAAAATCTCTTTAAACCCTTATCTTAAAAATTAGTCCTCATCACATTCCCTGTGTTTACATGGTCACAATGGCCGTCTTATTTTAAAGCTCACTTAAAAGAGCCTCAGATGGTAAGTGATTTGCGCGAGGTCACAGTGAATCCAGGGTGAGTCGGGAATAGAAGCCAGCTGTTTAGACTAACCGCCCCGGTGCTAATCACCTCAACAGCATTCATTCCCACACACCCCATTATTACAGAGACACTTGTCCCAGAGCCCCGTCCAATTCATCTTCTATAAAAGAGGCCATGAAAAGGCTCAAAACACCCCTCTCACTTCTCCACTTTGATTTAAACTCATTGCAAGTTCTCCTTACCAAGGTAAAGTATAGCCACTTGGTCATTTTCAGATCCAATCATCTACTTAGTAAATTGACAGGCTGTTTTCTCATTTCATGTACAACTATCCCTGTAACTGCTCGGCATTTTGCAAGTCGCGTATGGAAATATTTTTCTTCACACTTTGTACCTTGTGGTGTGAGTTCAGTGAGTGTTCCCTATGTGCCAGGCACTAACTATTAGGGACAAGGCAGAGTCCTCAGCTTCAGGAAGTTTCCCATCTATTGCGGAAGACAGACGATTAAGCAGTAAGTCCTTACAGGGTCTCATTGTACGGGTCTGTGCCAAGTGCTAAGGAAATTCACAACATTATCCATCGCATTTTGAGGGACACAAAGATTGCTCAGAAGCTGAGTCCTCACCGATGTTAGGGAGGGGGTGTGAGGTGAATCATGTCCCCCTCAAGGGGAGATGTTGAAGTCCTGGCCCCCAGGACCTCAGAATTGGGCCTTATTGGGTAATGAGGACTTTACAGAGATAATCAAGTTTTGTAAGTGTCCTTATAAAAAAGGGACGTGGGGACAGAGAGAAGCACACAAAGGAAACAGATATGAAGATCCATAAGAAAAATACCAGACAGGGACAGAGGACTGGGGAGATGCGCGTCCCAACCAAGAAGGCCCCAAACTGCCAGCAGCGCCCAGAAGCTAGAAAGAAGCACGGGGGGAGCCCCTGCAGGCTTCAGGGGCAGCTGGGCTCACTTTGGCCTTGGCCTCCTACTCTGCAGAACTGGTAAGACGGTACATTTCTGAGGCCTTAGGCCACCTGGTTCATGGCCAGTGGCCAGGGGAAACTATGGGGAGAAGGGGAGCCCCCCAGGTCAGACAATCAAAGGGGAAAATGCCTAGAAATAAAATGTTACCCCATGGCCGGTTTGAGCTCAGCACAGTGGAAACCCCAGAGCAAGAGCAGGGGTGTGCTGGGCACTGGGGCAGGTGCCGGGCCGGGAACCAGCACTAGGGCGCTCAGGGTAACACATTGAGCTGGGCTTCAGGGAAACTGTGCAATCCCCGGTGTTTCTACCATGGAGCAAAAGTTCCCGGATATGGTGAGTTCGGTACATCTGCTGATAAGCTTTAAACCCTGCACTTCCTCTGCAGTCAGCAGCTTGAAGCATCAAAGCTTCTGTTTCAGCACCACATCAAAACTCAGGAAGCTTTAAAGTTCATCCAAACACCCAGCCCTCGCTGAAAGAAGACACCAGGACTCTAGAGACAGGCATTGAACTGTCTCAAGGATCCGTCTGAAAATAAATTTCAGATAAGTGTTCCTTTATTTACATCCTGGAATGTCCGTTCCTGTTCCAGGTCTACTCCAGCCAGAAATACAAGCAGTGATGTCAATTTTATCTAAGTGAGGGCAGCAAGGTTGCAAGAGAAATGGGGCAGGAGCCTGGTGCTTAAATGACACCTTAAATGTTGCCATCGGCCTCACAAAGAGGAGTGTAAAGCCCTCACCCTGGGCCATGCAAACACATTCCCTTGGGAAGGGGCTAAAATTAGCAGCTTCAATTCCTCTTTGAAATATCCCCACACTGAGGAAGGCATTTTAAAACAGACTTCCCATAACATCCAGCTTGATGCATTTCCTGCCAGACACTTGAATAGAGAACAGCTCATCTGATCCACCAGTTGGAGAAGTCTAGTTGAGGGGGAAAGGTTTCCAAGTGCCACAACTGCACAGAACCAAGGAAGGGAAGAGACATCCTTCAGGAGGTGTGGAACAGTCACCGGCTCCCTTTTTCCCTGGATGTGGGTGGATGTCACCTTAATGAGAGGCACTGCCTTGTGGAAACACATCAGAGAAAAAGTATGCGAATAAAGAAGCAAATGCCTGGGACACTTCATTTTATGCGTCAGTTACTAAGTCTGCATTTAGTGAAAAATTGTCACATTTCAACTTCCTTATTAATTCCTATTTGAGAAGCTTGGGTGTTGGAGGAAGGAGGAATAAGGTAGAAAAGTGAATTCCCCCCGATAAACATTGGGTTTGAATATTTACGAATTTTGGTTGTAGTTAGATTTGCTTTTTTCTTTTTCTTTCCTGAGAAAGAGTCTCACTTTGTCACCCTCAGTGGAGTGCTGTGGCATCATAGCAACCTCCAGGTCTTTGACTCAAATAATTCTCTTGCCTCAGCCTCCCAAGTAGTGGGACTACAAGTGCCCACCACAACGCCTGGCTATTTTTAGAGACAGAGTCTGGCTCTGGCTCAAGCCGATCTCCAACCTGTGAGCCCAGGGCAATACACCCACCTCAGACTCCCAGAGTGCTACAATTACAGGCATGAGCCACCATGCCCAGCCTGTTAGATTTACTTTGAAAAATGTAAGCAGGGTGCTCAGAGTCAAGGCCACAGAGAAGATGTTCCAGCCAGGTTTATTGAAAGGGGAGAGTAACCTTCCTAGTCAATGCAAAGGTCATCTGTGCCCAGGGGCAGTTAGAGACCCCTTTTATATGGGAATGCAGTGGGGTGAGTGGGTTCAACAGCTTGCCCAGAAAGTTAGGATCTTTTGGTAAAATCTCTGGGATTATTGGGCTAGTCAGATCCTTTGTGTCTTTGTCTTAGGAGGAGGGGGGAGGAGAAAGGGTTGATGTGTGGCTGTGCTAGGCCCTCTAATATACTTTGTTTTGCCCAAATTGAAACTAAGGAAATTAGAACATGGGCTTGTTGTTAAGTGTGGGCTTATTTTTAGGTGCGGTTCCAAATGGTACAACGTCCTAATAGCAATGGATTTTATTTAGTACTACAGTAATTTTTACTCCTAATAATCTGCACTCCCCTTCCCTGATATCCCTAGATATCATTGTCCCTTCTTCCCTCTCATAAGTCTGATGTGTTCACTGTTTTGTGATGAATTTACCCCCACTTTTTGGGATTTGGTGTTATATCGCTCCCAAGGCAACAGCTGCAACTTAGTCATTTGAATCTCCAGCTCCTAGCAAGGAATAGAGATATCGTTGATGTTTTCCAAATCAATTAATAACAAACCTCTTGGACAATGACAAAACTGCAGAACCAAGTTTGCTGTTGTGGCTAATCACTGCTTCTCCTGAGAGTTACACCAAGACGTTGGTCTCTGATTACTAAGAACCCAGCAGCACGCAGGTGGGAAAGGACAGGTGGTGAGAACAGGACGGAGTCGGGCAGGCGAGGGCCCACATCACACAGCTGGCCGGTCAGTTTAGGCCCTGCCTGACCTTCGCCCCTCGCTCCCATTCTTACTGTTTTGTAAACTTACCTCCCACCCTAAAGACGCCCATCTTGAGAATTTTAGGTGGATTGATTCAGGAGACTATCCTTTGAACTGGCTTTTGAACTGGAACGTTGTAATAGGTCACTGGGTCGTGCTGATTATTATTTGGAATAGGGGTTAATGTGGTCTTTGCTTTGAACTTTTATGTATAAAACTGTGATTTTGGAAATGGAAGAACAGAATAGTCTCGGAGCGGCAACTCTCACTGTTCTTCAGAATCGTTGGCCTTCTGACAAAGTTTGGTGGCCCTGTCCCCGTCTCTGCATAGTGGCTGACAGTGCCAGGCGGCCAGACCCTCTTCATCTGGTGACAAGCATAGCCACACAGAGAACGCTCTCTTGTCACCCAACTCCGGGCCTTCTCACTTGGATTCTTCTGCAAGTCTTCCTCTCCTGGAACTATTCTTTACAACGCGGAAAGTAGCTAATCAGGCAAGTAGCTCAGAGGACTCTATTCTGCACATTTAAAACATGGAAGCTGTGACTTTGCATTGTTTTATATTACACAGATGCTCATATACAAATGCTGTGATACTGTATTTTTATAAACTCTGCGTGGTGAACACAATTACTACTTTTAAATTTGTTCTTTGAAAAATGCAATAAACTGCTTTATAACGATGGCAGCTTGACTTGTAATAGTCTGTCTTAGGAATTCGAGGCATTTAATTGGCTTTCCCATCTCCCCACTTAACACCCTCCTCTTGTAGGGAGTGTGGAGGCAGAGTGTTGTTCTCCTCTACCTACAGGGCAAAGAAAGCTGGAGGCAATGGCTGAGTGTGGAAAGCAGTGCCCCAGACCCCCCCTGGAGTGAACATGTGGATTTCAGCAGCAGGCTGGTCCACCTTGGCTTTCATCCAAAAAGTATTTTGTCAGGAAGTAGAGTAATACCTCTATTAATGAAGAGAGTGTACTCAAACAGCGTACTTTATTTTTAGAAACTTTATTACCAGGGCTTGAAATACACGAGGCATTAGGGATATATTCTAGAATGTCAGTAAAGGAGCCAATTATGCTCTGGTTAGATTCTAACATCAGCCCTAACTGAAGCGCTAGCAAATGTTCTAGAAGTTAAAATTAACATTCAGAGAGTCTTAAGGCAAAAGCAGAGGTGAAGTTTGGGTTTGGGGAAGTTTAAGAACAATTTATCAGATAGGTTTCCCATGTTGGAAGAAAGATGTACAGAAGTGAAAATATGTGACCCAGTGGCCTCAAGACTCCCAGCCTTTACTCAGAAACTGGAAATAAGTCTCCCAGAAACAGAACTGTATTTAAACTTTCTCACTTTTGTCTAATAAAAGCTAGCAGTCGTCTGAAGGGAGAAAGTCATCACGAGCTAGGTTTTCCTAAGTCCAGCTACTCAAGAGAGGCAGTGGAAAGAGAAGACAGGTTTGGGGACCAGACTCTCGCCTACTCACTGCGTAAACATGGATAAATTACCTCCCCCACGGGAGCCTCAGTTTTCCTCATTAATGGAATAAAGACAGTAATATTCACCTTACCAGGTGGTTGTGAAGATTAGAGATCACATACATAAAGCACTTAACATGGTGCCTGGCAAATACCAGGTGTTCAATAGAAGGGAAGTTATTATTATAGCCAGACTATTAAATTACATTTGCCATCAGCACAGACTTGTAGAAAATGAGATTCAGTAGTATTTATGCCCAAAAGCAATTTGTCCCCTATTAAAAGAATTTCAAATGTCAGCAAACAAAAAGGGGAAAAGTCCTCTTTTTATGTAACAGAAAAAGATATGTAAAAGGTGAGTGGCTGGAAGATTAAAAATGCATTAAAATGTAATAAATCAATCTATCACCGAGAAGTGTAAATTGTAGGTACTTTACTCTCTCCAATTTTGATTTTACAAGGGAAGGGATAGGATAGTAAAAGCAAGAGAATAAAAGGAGGAGAAGAAAAGAGTAACAACCTGGAGAAGAGGAATCAGTAAGGGGAGAATGAGGATGCTAAACATGAGTTTAAATGATTAGATCACACAAGAGAAATTTAGGTTAAAAACAGGAGGTAAGAACTGTTTCCAAAATTATGAATAGTACATTTTTTATTCCTAAAGTTTCCTAATTGAAACAATTGACATGCTGGATGAAATATAAAAGAAATGTTAATTATATGATTGACTAGGCATGATAATAAGCAATTAGTAGAAAATAAACAAAAAAAGAAACCGGACCATGGAGCAAAGTAGAGTCCAAATTTGTCTTTCACCCTGAGAGTTTCTGACAAGCCTGGAAAATCTTGAGCTTCATCTTTGTCAGATGTAATACAAGCAGCAGATAGAAGATAAAATCCAAGGTGTCCAAGATAGAGAATCTGGTAGAAGGTACTTGCACGAAGTGCAATCTCAAAGGCTCTGCCTTCAATGTAAGAGTGAACTCAAAATGAAATATGCGGGCGGCACCTGCGGCTCAAAGGAGTAAGGTGCCGGCCCCATATGCTGGAGGGGACAGGTTCAAACCCAGCCCCGGCCAAAAACCACAAAATAAATAAATAAAATAAAATATGCTACATTGTAGTCATTAGCTAAGAGGATTTCACAGCATAATCTTGATTCTCAGTGGCTGATATCAAAACTTTCTCCTGACAGTTTATAAATGCAACATACAGTTTAGTGATCTAAATTTGTATTACATATATGATCAGAAAATATGGAAATGGATAATTTAATGTAATATAAAGTTCGAGAGTTAGTAATGCCAAAATTCAAACTAATCCTTGGAGAACAGCACAGCATCTATAAGGTATATGGAAAATAGGCTACCCACAGTGAAAAATATTACAAAACTGCCAGGCACGTGGCTCACACTTATAATCCTAGTTCTCTGAGAGGTTGAGGTAGGTTGATTACTTAAACTCAGGAGCTTGAGACCAGCCTGAGCAAGAGTGAGACCCCTGTCTCTACTAAAAATAGAAAAACTAGTTGAGTGTTGTGGCAGGCCCTTATCAGTCCCAGCTACTGGGAAAGGCTGAGCCAGGATTGCTTGAGCCTGAGAGTTTGAGGTTGCTGTGAGCTATGATGTCATGGCTCTCTACTCAGGGCAACAGAGTTAGACTCTGTCTCAAAATTATACACACACACACACACACACACACACACACATATATGTATATTTCAAAGCCATACCTAAAGAAAAGGGGCTATGAATGAAAGTCAGAATAAATGAGATATGTTTATAAGAACTTCAGAAATTGATAACCATTCACAGAATATAAAATGAGTAACATTTAAATTTAAATTTTTAAAAAGCATGTAAAAATATGATCAGTAAATGAGAGATCATGAAGGATAACAAAGCATATATGAAAAAGAATCCTATAAAAGAAATATGGAATTATTTAAGGTAAAGAAATCAATGGATGGATTAAATAGTAGAGTAGATATGACTAAAGAGAGAATTAGTGAACTGGAAGATAATTTTTTAAACTATCAAGAACATACTAGAGAAGGGCAAAGAAATAGAAAATATGATACCGATTGACAGAAATAAAAATGAGACAAATTAATCAAAGTTCCAGAATTAATAGGGAAAATGGGAAAGAGACAACATTCAAAGAGGTAATGACTGGGAAACTCCAGAATTAATGAAGCAATCCTGATTACGAGATGCAGGGAGCCAGACAATCCCAGACAGAAAATTATAGAGATTTTATACCTGGAAAAATCAAAGTGAAACTGTAAGGTACAAGGTAAAAAAGAAGAAATCAAGTGCAGCCAGAGAAAAATAATAGCTCATCTACAAAGACCCAGGGCATTTAAATTGATGGCTGACATCTCTATGTCACTAATAGAAGTCAAAGACAAAAAAAAAAAAAATTGAAAAAAATTTAAAGATCGAAAACATAAAAGAAGTCAGATAGTGCAATTAATATCTTTAATGTTTTGTGAGAAAATAACTTTCAGCATAGAGTGTTATCTATGTTGGAATATGGAAGCAATATTTTAAGAAGGTCAAGGGGAGAAATGGACATTTTCAGAAAAATGAAAACTGAGATTTTTTTAGTACAAAAACTCTTTACTAAGGGAAACTACAAAGGACCTTCTTCTGCAAAAGACTTATCTAAGTATGATAGTCTTATACTTGCCTGTTTGGGATTTTTTTGAACTTCTTACATCTGATCAATTGTGCTGCTTCATCGATTCTGGAAATTTTAGGAGGGACTAACCTAAGAATCGTGAAGGAATAGTAAAAAATATGCTAGTAAATAAAAGTACTATAAACATAAACAAATAAGTGAATATTGACTGTTGAACTACCCACTTCCTGCAGGACTTCTCTGGCCACCTTGGATTCCAGCGACAGCTGCACCGCCCACTTGCGTGCAGACTCCAGTTGCCTGCGCACAGCCGCAGCCTGACAGCACCGTACCTTCCTCTTCCTGCCCTGGGAATTCTCACATTTGCTCAACTCAAGACTAGAAAGCAATTAATGCCCCTAAAGGAGAACCAGAATTTTTGACCCTTGGAAATTGGAACCCAAGGAGTAATGCTTCAGTCTGAGACTTACTGAGGCAAAATTAATACACAATAGAAGGTGTCCATTTGAGGAGTATGTTTCAATAAATCGGACACAGTATACTCCAGTATTTCTACCACCACAATCGAAGTATAAAGCATTTCCCTCATTCCAAAAAGTTCTCTCCTCCCCCTTTCCAGTTCCAGGAAAGCACTAATATACTCTGTCTTTCTTAAACATTCAAATGAACAGAATTAAACATATGGGTTCTTTTATGCCTTTCTTTTGTCACTGCAAGGTCTTTTTACATTCATCCTCATCATTGCCTATTTTGGCGGCTGGCTTCTTCTCACTGCTGATTACTATCCCATTGTACAAATACACCACAATTAGTGTATCCGGTTACCTGCTGATGGATGTTGGGGACTATTGTGAATGAGGCCATGGAGAACATTTATTTACAAGATTTGGTGTGGACTATAGTTGCTCAACCTCAGCACTATTCACTTTTAAGGTAAAAAACTCTTGTGGGGGATTTTCCTGGGTATTGTAAGGAGATTAGCAGCATTTTTGGCCTCTCTCTACTATATGTCAGTAGCACTTGAACTTATAACAGTAAAAAATACAGGCTGGGAGTGGTGGCCACACCGGTAACCCTCACACTTTGGGAGGCTGAGGCATGGGATCACTTGAACCCAATAGTTTGAGAGTTCAAGGTTGCTGTGAGCTATGATGCCAGGGCACTCTACCCAGAGTGACAGAGTGAGACTGTCTCAAAAATATATGTATATATATTATATTTATTTATATTTATTATATATAATAATGTATTTATTAAATATAATGTATTTATTATATTTATTATAAATATATTTATATATATAATAAATATATATGTGTGTGTGTGTATATGACTGGCTTTATTCTATGGTGCTAGACATTACAAACCCAGTCACCTCTACTCACAGCTAATCCAACAATCCATCTTTCCGCTGGCTCCACCTTCTTCTCTATCTCACCCCACTGTTCCTCAGTTAACATATCCCAGGCAAACTACATTTGATTGTAAACTTTGTCCCAGGCTCTGCTATCTGGGGAGCTCAGGCTAACACAACAAAAAAAAAGATAATGACTGATTTGCTGAAGGTGAGGGAGTAAGGGCTAAGCTAGGTCTACATATTCCAAAACAAAGGCATGTGAGCTGGTGTATTACTCAGGGTTCTTTAGAGAAAGAAGAAATAGGAGACTGACATGTGATGAGGAAGTGTCGCTCATAATTATGGAAGCTGAGCGGTCCGGGGATCGACCATGTGCAAACTACAAACTCAAGACAACCAGTGACAAACAGTAGGTGCTCACTCAACGTCCTTGATGGGTTACTGGAAACTGCCACTTGATGCGAAACCAATGTCACCACAGGCTTATTGACAAAAATAGGAGTTAAGTTCCTATAGTGAATGTCTAGGCACAGAAACATTACCAAACGTGTAAATAAAGATCAAAACACTTCTACGAAACATTGAAACAAATGTAAGCTATGCACACATTCGAGAAAGATTAATAAAAACAAGCGAGATAATTATTTATCCGATTATTCCAGTTCAGGGTTGCAGGTGGCCAGAGCCTATCCTCCAAGTTCACTGACGAGTCGAGCAGGAACCTTGGACAGGCCGTGCCTCCAGTGCAGAGCACACTCGCACACATCCACACTCATTCCCACTGGACAATTCGGAAAAGCCAGTGAATCTAACACATACGAGGTTGGGCAGCGAAGCTCTGGAACTCATCCTAGAGAAAGTGCTCCATCCCTCATTGCCGATAACACTGCGGTCACGTTTGAAGTTCTCCCCTTGGAAGCTACGCGCCCACACCAGTGCCTAGTCCACCCTTCAAAGCACTTTTCCTAGGATGAGTTCACTAACTTAATTGTCAGACCTCATTTCTTTGGGATGTGGGAGGAAACTGGAATACCCAAGAAAATCCAAAAGACACCGGGAAAAATGCAACCCCCCCACAGACAGCGGTCCTGCACAGGAACCGGTTACTTTTCTTACCAATGTTACAATGAAACGATGTTGAACAAAATGATGTTATTCAAAATCTTGGAATCATTCAGTATCAGTCTGAAGGCCTGAGAACCAGAGGAACTGATGTTGTTATCACAGGCCAAGGATGGGAGAAATGAGAGGAGATGGCCCAGACCAAGCAGTGAGGTGTGAAAAAACAGTGACCTTCTCCTCCGCCTTCTTTCCATCCCATCCAGGCCCTCAGCAGATGGGATGTTGCCCAGCCAAGCTGGGGGTGGGGGGCAATGGGCAATCTACTCTACTGAGTCCGCTCATTCAAAGGCTAATCTGATCACCTAACCACCATGTTTAATCTAGGCACCCACTCAAATACTAACGTAAAATTAACCATGATGGATGAGAGGGAGGGGATGAGCCTTTGCAAGAGTAATGAATGAAACATCAATAACTTACTACTTAGTTAAGTATCCATGTTAACATAATTATGAAAATGTTAAGGGACTAGGTATAAAATATATAATTTCCAAAGAAGGTAGAGAGAATATCTGAGTCCATTTTGTAGTCCTATAACAGAATACCTGAGACTAGGTCATTTAATTCTTCCACTTCTGGTGTGTAGGAAGCTCAAGGTCAAGAGGGTGGCATCTGGCCAGGGTGTTCCTGTGTCATCTCATGGTGAAGGGCTGAGTTGGAGAGAGAGCACAATGTGTGCACCACAGTGGGTGTGGGCTGCAAGAGGGAGCTAGAGTCCCTTTTTTAACAAACTCTACTCTCAAGGCCACTGAAATTAATCCATTCCTGGAGGGAGAGTCTTCGTCATCTAACCACCTCCTTAAAGTCCCATTGGGTTGGCAATCTTGTGCTCAGTTCTTAAACTGCACTTGGCCGGAGAATGATGAGACATACTTAAGTTAGGGAAGTATGTGGGGAAGTTTATTGAGTGAAGTAAGATGCCTTCACCACAGACGAATGGATCCCCTCTAGCAACAGGACCCCATTATGGTTTGGGGTAATGTTTCAGGCGTATTGCTCACTGGGTTCTCCTTATCTGATGCACAGTTGGGAGTTGCATAACCTGAGTCTTATTGTGCACCCAGGGAGCCTCTCTGAAAGCCCATTTTTGGGGGTGGGGTGATGGACCCACAAATGCAATGCAGATGTAAGCTAAACAATGTGATATTTAACCTTAGGCTGCTCTAGTTCACCTTCCAGACCCTATTGTGCCTGTGCTACTTGGCTCCAACTATGGAATTCTCTGCGTTCTTTTGCAGTTGGGGAGCTAAATTCTGATTGACAGATTGGTAGGGCGGTCCCAGTCCCTCTTCCCCCAGCTGTGGCAATTGCCAGGCACATTTGCTTCTGTGCTCAGGGGGTCGGGAGGGCCCTCTGTGTCTACCTAACCATCCTGCTTCTCAACACTGTTTCATTGGGAATTAAGTTTCCAACATATCATTTTTGGGGGACATGTTCAAACTGTAGCAGAGGGGAAAGTTTGGGGGAGATTTGATATTCATTCAATACTAAGCAAGGCAAAAAAAGGAGTTGGAAAAAAGTAACAGAAAAAGAAGGACAAATAGAAGGCATTAAAAAAATAGAAACAATTCAAAAATATCAATATAAATTGCCTAAGCTCTTCAGACAAAAGAAAAATATTCTACTCGATTAAAACAAAATACAGCAATATGCTATTTACAAGAGGCACCCCTAAAACATGCAGAAAGTACACAGTCAATAAAAGAATAAGTTCAAATAAGCTAAGTAACATGCCCAAGGTCACAGGGGCATGCGCGATCTATGTGCTTTTTTCCATTGTTCTCCATTATGTCACGCCAGTTACTGAGAACAGAGGCACGAGTCACAATCTTATTCATTTTTCTGTATCTACCATTCAGCATAGCAATAACGCGGTATCTGCTGAATTCATGAAATCAAAGTTGTGAAAGTGTGCAATTCATCAGAAACATGTTGAGCATTCTCAAAGACAGCAGTGCTGTTTCGTATAATATATGAAGATGGATTTGTTCTGATATTTCTAACATAATAAATGAACTTTGTTTCTCCCTGGAGAATAAAATCAAGACATAGCTCAACCTGAGAATCGTCTGTGTGTGTGGTCATTAATAAGGTGACAGCTCTGTCCGTACAGGATGACTTTCATTCCTTCATTTATTCTAGGTATGTTTATTAAGTTTCCAGTGTATGAACTTTGGGGGACATGTTCAAACTGTAGCAGAGGGGAAATATTGCAGGGGGATTAGATGCTAATTCAATACTAAGCAGATATCGCCTACCCTGTGCTGGACAGTGTAGAGGCCAGAGGGATAAAATGATAAAGAAAATGGACACGATCTCTGCCATTTTGGAGATTGTACTCTACACTGGTTGTATAGCAAAGCTCTACAATCTATATTAATCTAAAATATTTTAATATAGAGTAACAGGTCAAATTATATTTCTTTTACATTATATTACCTTTAGCAAATTCCTTGACCATAAAGGAAAACTTCAACTTGTCTTAATTTATTAATTGAATAGCCCTGGGCAAAGTAGTTCTGTCATTTAGATCGTTTGCCACTCTGAAGTTCAGGTTTCTGATTTCAAAATTTGAAAATAGCACCAGCTTTTTGTCGTGACAATTACCCAGATGATGTGCCAGACATGGTGATGTTCAATAAATGCCAATTTTCTTTAGAACCAAATCGTTACTACCATGCCCAAATTATATACACATATCCCATTTGTAAAAATTAAGCACTCTTCATTCCAGGCATCAGGTTTCTGTAAAAGGGAACAGTCTAGATGCAATAAGACTGTTATTTATTAGAAACAGGTTTTGCCGAGGTCTAAACAGGAATGTAACGTATGCATATTCGTTCATACCTTGTATCTGTTACATAGGTGTTGACTAGCAACTGTGCTTTGAATAATCTACTGGCATTTACTTGTAATGATGATCCTACTATATTTTGTATGGTTAACTTATATAATTTAAGGTATCACCTTCCATCTCTAAAAAGGCATGTGATCTAATGAAAATTTATAATGCACTGTTTTGACCATTATGTCTAACCTCACTCTTTACATAAGCAGACGGAGAAATGTATTATTGGGTATGTTACACAAAGCTAAAGACTTTGAAATTAATAGAGACCTGGTTGCCACGAGCTACACAACTATGCCTAATGGGCTATTAAAAAATGATTAATATACGTCCCAGCAGGCCAACAAAGAGAAGGATGGTCATGCTGCATAAAAATGAAGCATTAACTTGACCTATCACGGCAACAAAAAGATTATTTGTTTATTATTATTTCAAGTTACAAAGCAGTGACTGTGGAATGAGGCTAACGGCTCCATGTGGTTTTATGAGCTTCTAAAAAACATTATTTTTTGAAAAAGAAAGAGCAGAGTTTAGTAGGATGAGTTTTGTGTTTGGTCTTGTTGCAGCGGCTCCATCTGTCAATGTTAAGTATTATCTTACCTTTGATTTTCCACGTCAGTGTGCCGTAAGTCAGTTGCATGAGAGGGGCATTAAACAGTGCCTTTGGGAAAAATACTAAATTCCCAGGGGTGCTGGGATGAAAGGTGCTTTGTAACTGCAAGAATTTATTATTAATTACTATTATTCAGATTCTCGTTTTCCGATATTTCCCATTTTAGATGAACAATGGAAAGCCCCATTTTTGCTGCTAGAACACAAACCAGAGATGCTTGAAATATTACAAAGCTCTATGTCTTTATTATTCTGTATCCGGGGTCACATATGAATAGATTATTTATTTCTTCTTGGCAGCTATGTGATGAGCCATTAAATCTCTCAAATAGTTTAGATGTATTAGTTGTTGAATGAAACATTTTAAACATTCAGATTCTTTTTGTATTGTTTCTTTTAAAACACTTCCTCTTGTTTTGCTTGTGTATTACTGATTACTTCTCTCTTTTTTTCTTGTTCTTTTATTGTTTTGTTTTTGAGGCAGAGTTTCACTGTGTTGCCCTGGGTAGGGTGCCATGGCATCACAGCTGACAGCAACCTCAAACCCTTGGGCTCGACTAATCTTCCTGCTTCACTGTCTGAGTAACTGGGAGTAGAGGCTTCTGCTGCCACCTCGCCCAGTTAATTTTTCTATTTTTAGTGGAGTCGGGGTCTGGCTCTTGCTCAGGCTAGTCTAGAACTCCTGAGCTCAAGCAATCCTCACCTCTCACTCTCCTAGAGTGCTTGGATTACCAATGTGAGCTATTTCACCTGACCTGATTATTTCTTCTTCATTATTATTATTTTTATTATTACATTCTAAACACTTTTAGTCGAACATGAACCTCTCCAGATGCCACAATGATACAATAAGTTGTGAAAGTAAAAAGGAAATTTTAATTGGTAAAATTAAAAACATACTAATTAAATATCTTTGACATAAATGACTAAAAATAGCTAACTATGTTAGTTCTTAACTGGCCATTTTAGGAAATGGGAAAACCAATCAGAGTTGCTTCAAGCACTATACAGAAGTCACCAACTTGGAGTTCCAGTGGCGCAATCGGTCAGCACGTGGTACTTATACAGAAGACACCAACTTCCCAAGAGTGTATTTGATTGCACAAATATTGCACTTAATCATAATAAAGAACCCCACAGAGGGTGGAAAGACAAGGCACAGGGATTTTTCTGGAAAAAGTCAAACTGCCAGGTGTATAGATGATCCTGTTGACCTTGGTTATTTCAGTTTTCGTCACACAAACACATACTCACACGTTTATGTATTCAGAGAGGAAGAAGGACCATACTTTATTTCACGCTTACTATGTGCCTAACACTTGATATATTTATTTTATTAAGCTTTACAAGAACCTTAGGAAGCAGATGTTATCTTTTGCCCCATTTCACGAATGCCTATAGTAAAACTAAGAAAGATTAAGTAACTTATCCAAAAATCACATGACAAATAAGTGACAAAATTACATTTCCCCACATGGGTCTGACTGAGTCTAAGCTCTTCCCACTATTCTCATTCATTCATTCATTTTGTTGTACACTGTCCTGTCCTGGTCCCTAGGCATGCAAATACTTCTACAATGTGGTGAGTGCCATAGAGAGTCAAGAGCTCCAGCCTAGGATGGAACTACAGGAGGGAGCAGCGTCTGTGCTGCCCAATGTTGCAGAGAAGGAGGGCTAGTCAGAACAGATGTAGGAGAAGGCAAAACTGAATCCAAGTCTTCCAAAATGAGTAGGCATGTTCAGGCAGACCAAGGGAGAGGATTGGAAGACAGACAGACAGACAGAGTGGCACTAACAGGGGTAGGTTAACTTGAAATTTTTAATGTAGGAGAAATTTCTAGAATCCTTTAATTTAGGAGGCGAGGGTGAAGTTGGAAGAGAGGTCACAGGTTGGATTCAGTTGGTGGCCAAAGGCTATATTTTTTAGATGGGAGCATGAGAAAGTTCTCAAATGTCTTACCAACCTAAAGAAGTAGAATCTAGCTGGGCACAGTGGCTCACACCTATAATCCTAGCACTCAGGGAGGCCAAGGAGGGTGGATCACTTGAGCTCAGGAGTTCAAAACCAGCCTGAGCAAGAGCAAGAACCCACCTCTACTAAAAATTGAAAAACTAGCCGGGCATTGTGGCAAGCATCTGTAATTCTAGCTACTCAAGAGGTTGAGGGAAGAGGATCTCTTGAGCCCAAGAGATTGAGATTGCTGCTAGCTAGGATGTGACAGCTCTCTACATGGGATGATAGAGTAAGAGTCTGTCTCAAGAAGAAGAAGAAGAAGAAGAAGAAGAAGAGGAAGAGGAAGAGGAAGAGGAAGAGGAAGAGGAAGAGGAAGAAGAAGAAGAAGAAGAAGAAGAAGAAGAAGAAGAAGAAGTTGTTGAATGTTCACAGAATAATAAAATCTGTATGCAAAAAAGCAAATAAAATCACTCTTGTAGTAGGACTTGTCTGACAATGGAGTTAAAAAGCATTGTCTTTACAGGAAGTACAGAGCGATTGGCCATCTCATAATGAAATTAGATCCACTTAACTCTGTGCACGTAGGCTGGGCCTCTGGTCTTAGCACTAATGCACCCTGGGGTTTTAGCAAGCGCTGAGATGGCTGTGGGAGAGCCACTCGGAATTTGTGAACACATCCATGGACTCAGACGATATCCAGAGAGATGGTGTACAGTGTAGCATTCTTATTTCTGGGCTCTAAACCACTTCTTCAACAGTGGGACGAAGACCGAGTCCATTTCAGTGCAGTGTGAGCTACTTGGTGACTTGCTGTAGATCCAGCGCCACACTATGGTCTGGTGCAGCCTGTGGGACTTCTCTTGGTCTTTTGATTGAGCCTGTGTCTCACCATTTGACAGGAAAAATAGAAAGAGGGTGACGTGTCCTGATTAAGATGCTTTGCATGTAACCCTAGATGGGACAGAACCACCAACACATTGACCCCAACCGGCACCAGGCTCCATGGGATCCCTGCCAGCTGCTGCTGCCAGCTACCTCCAAACAACACGACTGCCAGCCCCTGATGAGACTCCCAGGGGCCTGACCAATTGAGCCAGGAGTTAGATAGATTTCACAGTAATGAGTGGCAGCCTCCAGGCTTCAGGGTAAACCTGGGGGGAATGTGCTTGATTCTGGGCCTGGGTGGCAGGGAGATGCAGAATGAGCTTCTTTCTCATTTTCTTTTTAAACCTTCTGATATGCAGATGAAACCAAAGATGAAGTCTGGTGAGTAAGAGACTGACATCCCGAATTACCCCTAAAATATATTCCCATTATATGATAATGGGAATCAGGCCACCACCCGCATTAAATCCACGCTACCTTGGCAAGGATTGTTAACATTGAATAAAACAGTAGGCCCCCCGTAGCTCCCCGGGAAGGCCTTTGCATTCCGTTTCCCTCTGGCTTGTCTCTCTGCCCCCCTCGCCTCTCTCTGCACATTCCCTTCTCCCTCTCTGCCTCTCAGTCTGTCCATCTCTCTCTGTTCCTGCACCTTCCCTTCTCTCAGTGTACACCCGAGTTCCCCAGGAGTCTGCCCCAATCCTGGAAGATGTGCAGACTTTACCACGAGCATCATGGCTTCATGTTGATGGAAACTTACCAGGAGCTTCTTGACCAAAGTAGGAGACACACTGTCAGAACTGAACTCTTTCTACAACAGAACGTGCCTCCACCTCCATTCCCTTTCACGGGTCTCTAAAAATCAAGAGAAATAAACAATCTACTACAATAAGTTTTGTGTCAGAAGATAGAGATGTTGACCAATCCATCAGGCACAGAGCCCTCTCATTGCTGTCAAGCAGGATTTCTTCATGCCAATTTTTTTGCTTTCTTTTCTTGGGAAAGGTGGATGTTAGTAAACCACCCACAGTAGATGTTATTTCCCACACATGGGGGAGAATTTCCTTGAACTGTACTTATGCCATATTTAAAAAAAATTTTTTTTAACTTACCTCCTAACCTTTATGAATGAAGCCCATTATACATCTAATTCTGTCCTTCCTTTAAAAACAGATTCGTAATGAACTATTTTATGCCCCTGAAATAATTTAAAATCCCAAAGAGGCAATATTCAACAAAGCCTTAGCAAACACATTGGTAAGCGCTGTGTGGATCAGACCGCACTTAATTTTACATATTCAGCCGCAGGTACAATTCAGTATTTTGATATTTTCTACACTGGCTGGAAAAAGCTATTTATTATCATAGAATCATCTCACCAGTAAATATTTATGGGCAGTTTTATTTCCAGTTTAGGATTTGAGCATCTTACAATACCTAAAACAGGCACTGTTGATTTGATATTTTAGCTTTTGATAGCGTGTTTACGGCATGGCTGTGGGAGGTTTTGTCTTTAATAATTTACAAAATTACCTGCAGTAAAATCTTCACCTGTTCTTTGTTTTCTTAGCACCACAAAATTGGAATTACATATAAAATCTTTCCTCCAGAAGATTTATGTCTGCCACAGAAAGAAAATCTCCACTTAAATTTTTATGAAACATCAAAATTACAGTCTGCAAAACAACATAAAGGGAGCTCCGCCCGGTGAGGAGTATTGCCAATATTCGAGGACATCATCCTTTGTCTCCCATTTAATCTTTATTTTCCGGTGACAGCTTCTTCTTTGGTTTCATTGATCCCCCGGTTTGTATGTGCAGTGTGCTAATTTGTCCTTCATTACGGAAAGTTCCAAGTGCCAACCGCACTGGCTAACCCCAGCCAAGGGACAGGCCTCCTGGCTAGCTGTGCTTTTTACAGTTTAATTTGAAGTTGCTACATTAAAAAAAAAAAAAAACGGATGTCCAGCGTCTCTCTTTTCCCCAGGACTGACCATCCCATCCTTGAAGAGGGTAATGGTCTCAAGCTGGTAGCCTCAATTTAGCTGCCCACAGAGATAGAGAAGCCCAGTGCTGCCCTTGACCATGATTCAGATTTAAATCTCTCTTTATTGAATTATGTGTTTTAATAAAGGGTTTATATAACATCCACAGAGCAGTTACCAATTAATTACCCATGGAAATTTAGGGGATGTTACACAATGTTAGTTATTATACCCAGGGCATTAGACATATGTTACATAAAAGATGCAGTCACCTTGAAATTGTATTGGCAAGGCTGCCTTTTTCCTATAGAATATTAGACATTCTAATGTGAGAATTGAGTTAAAAAGCTATTAGGCGATGGGAATGGCATGTTCCAAATGGTTTCAGGCAGGCTTATACACATTTCCAATAAGCTCAGCAGAATTTTAGGAAATTGTGCTCACTCCTTGAGAAATCTCTTAAGTTCTTTGGACACTCCTGCCTTCGTGGATTGCAACCTTGTATTTCAGAGAGCAAATGGTAGGTCGTCTAGAAGCTGTCCCCATCTGGGACAACCCAGGGTACATCCTGAGCCTGAGGAGTGATGTGTATACTTCCTGGCTAAAGTCTCAATGCAATGAACCAGACTGGGCACAGGGGCCAGAAAGGGCACAGTAGTGAATAAAGAGAGAAGACAAATGATGGCAACAGGGACCCAGGATTTGATGGATGGAGAAGGGGAAGGAGATCTTGCAGACTCCCCAAGGGGTGTTGGGCAGGGAGACAGAGTGGAGACCTCGCCACTTCTCAAGTTGATGAAAAAGGGGCCAGCCTCTTCAGACAGGTGATGCCACTCTGTACTTGACCCGAGGCTTGCTGAAGCTTTTAGCCTCCAGAGAATTTTTCCACCCCTAAGATGAAAGCTTATCTTCTTTGTTTAGGAGCATTAAGTAGAGTTGTTTGTGTTGTTTTTAAAGTCATCAGGAATAAAAATTACTTGCCTGCCTTGCTGAAGAAATTAAGGAGTTGTATTAGCTCTTTTTGAAGCTTATAACCAAAAATATCAGAAAATCAAAGTCATTACTTTGGGGCATTGTATTATATTGATTTTTAGAAAAATTACCTCCATAGTTATAGTTTAATTAAAAAATATTAGAAACCTGTTTTCATTAGTTATTCATTCAATGAATTTCAACCAAATAAAGTAAAAAATGTAGCCTGGTATATTGCTATATAAAAACAAAAGCAAGCCATTCATTCATTTCTTTAGCCTTCATTCCTGGGTCTATCTCTCCCTGGAGATCACAGCTGGGGAAACATAAACAAAGGACCCAGCACCTGCCCTCAAAGAGTAGAAGGAGGGTCAGGAATGAAAATGAATAATCACAATCCAGGCTGGTAAGTGATCTACCAGGGAGGCTTATAAAGGGATGTGAACATCTAGAAACATCAGTGCTTAATTCTATAAGCAAAAGCTGGGCAAGAGAGGGTGTTGATCCTTGGGAGACTGGCAATAATTAAGAGTCAAAGAGTAGCAGTGGGTATCCCGTGGAGGAGACAGACATCCTTAGTACATCCATCAGAAGCCATTCATCCTTCCTAAAACTGTGATTATAAAAGGCCTCTACAGTAACAATTGGGTTGGTCTCTGGCTCATGCATCTAAGAGTACCTAGGATACAGACAAAGCCTGGAAGCCAAAATCTTCTTGCCTGAGAGCCAAAATTTTCTCTGAAAAGTCCAAGTTAGAACTTGAGAGTGAATATTAAAGGTACCTGTGAACCAGGAATTTTGCATGGAAAACTTTTCATCGACAGCCTCATTTTCTCTATTGGAGTTTTTGGTCACTCGCTGCTGTCAAAAATATCTTAAATGAAAATTCAACTGGGCACTTATGATCAGGATTTAAATGAACTACAATCAACATATTAACCTTGAAAGATCATCACACTTGAAAATGAAATAGATCTGCTGAGTGGAGAGCATTCTAAAGGGAAGTGCACAGCGTTGTGGTTACACAGTCAGGTAGCTGTCAAATGTCAATCTCTAAACTTTAGTGGGGCATCACTCTCATTCTACCCTTAGAGTCTCAGGGGGAAAAAAAAGAAAAACCCTGGGAATTAAGAAAACAGTTACTATTACCAACATTCTATAATGCAGAAAGGTTTGATTTACCCAAAGCAGGCTGGATTATCAACGGCAAAATTGCCCAGCTGTTCTTTTCCTAAACTCACCATTTGAGCCTTGTGTTATTCTGGGTTCTCTGGAGAGAGAACACCAATGGGAGAGAACACCATGCAGAGAGATAGGAGAGGCAATTAATTAGGGGAATAGGCTCACACAATTATGGAGACTGAGAAGTCCCACACCTGGTCATCTGCAGACTGCAGACCCTGAGATCTGGCCGTGTAGCTCAGTTCAAGTCCAAAGGCCTCAGAACTAGAGAAGCCAATGGTCCAACACTCAGTTGGACTCCTAAGGCCTGAAAACCCAAAGGTCTGGGGCAATAAGTCCTGGAGTCTATAGGCCAAAGATCCTGGAGTTTTAATGACCCAGGGCAAGAGGAGAAGGGTGTCCTCACTCTAGGAGAAAGAGAGAAGTCACCTTTTCTTTGCCTTTTCCATCATGGCCCAGCAGACTGGACGGTGCCGCCCACACTGAGTGCGGGTCTTCTCCACTTAGCCCACTGACTCCCCTGCCAATCTCCTCTAGAACCCCCCAGACACACCCAGAAAGGGAGCTTCTCCAGCTCTCCAGGTCTGCTTACTCCAGTCAAGCTGACATCAGAGTAACCATCATAAGTGTCTATTGTAAGGTACGTACATTATCTAAAAGAAAATTACCAAGATTTGTTAAATGCAAAATGTAAATTATGATTTTGAATTGTCTTTGTAAAAATGTTCATACTGCATGAAAATGAAGTCTATCCACTAACTTAATCCAAAACATAGAGGGTGTGCTGTTTCTTACCTCCCACAAAGCAGGAGGCACCCTGAATCTGAGGAAAGAGCCGAGCTCGTGGCAGTGTTCTGAGGCCGCCTTCGGGAGCAGCTGCTAAACTATCATCTAGGACATCTGACAAAGATTTGGAAAATGGAAGGATATTATTACCATGTTAAAATGGAAAAAAACATAATCAATATATAAACTTAGAGGAAGTCAGAAAAGCAGCATAGTTCAAGTAAATAGTGAATTTGAATACTTCGGGTGGCCAGAAAAAACTCTGTATATTCCTGGCAGCATTAATCATTGAGTTTCATGTTTTACTTTGACTTTATTGAATACTTGCCAAAAGTGTACTTGTTTTTGCTTCGCACATTTGTGCTTTACATTAATTATGAATTTTAGAGTCTTGTTTTTAACACATTTTAAATATTATTTTTGGTTCCAAGGTTATAAAGTAAAACCAAAATGTCGATAATCCTCGTTCCTTTATTCTGTATTTAAAAGACACATAGATTTAAGAAGTAAATGTGAACCAACTAAAGATTTCCTTGTAGCTCTCATGAAAGCAACATCTCGTGTAGTACTAATAAGACAATAGATTTATTCTTCTTGTCTGATCGTGATGACTTTTCACTTTGATAGCACATTCTGTTCTCTGCGCTATTCCCAATCATTGTGATCTGAATAGCTGATTGTTAGAACCGAGAGTGTAACCGCCACAGGAAATCTGTGAAAGTAAGTTCATTCATATGTTTTATACTATAGGGGAAAAAATGCAAAAATCCCTTGGCTTCCTACGTTTACATGGTCACTGCGTTAATTCCCAGAGCTTCCATAAAAAGTTGATGTCATTTTAGCAGCAGGAAACAACAAAAAATCTACCCGCTCACATTTCTGGGGGGTAGAAATCTGAAATCAAGATATCTGCAGGGCCATGCCCTCCTCAAAGCGGTCAGGGAAAATGTTTCCTTGCCCCTTCCAGCTTCTAGTGGCTCTGAGCATTTCTTGGCATATGGGCATGTCACTCCTATCTTTGCCTCTGTCTTCATGAGGACAACTCTCCATGGATCTCTCCTCCGTGTGTCTCATATAAGGACATTTGTCACTGGACTTAGGGCCTGTTTGGATAATGAGGATGGTCTCATCTCAAGATCCTTAATTATATTTGCACAGAACCTCTTTCCAAGTCAGATCACAATCACAGGTTCCAGGAATTAGTACATACACTTCTCTTTTGGGGTAGCCACCATTCCACCCGTCACAGTCACCTTCTGTAGCTTTCTACTCACACATTATTTACTAGAAAACAGTTATTGTCACTGTCACTGTGGGGGCAGAGTCTAGAACACTCTCATTACTTGCCCTATCGCAAAGTTCCAATCACAGTGGCCGTGTGACTGGGAAGAAAGAGCTCCGGGAAGAGTAGACCTTTCATTCCTGTTTGTCACACAGTCTTGTTGAAGACCCAATGTCAGATGGCTGATACCTCAAAACAATAACGACTGTTGGTTCCTTCTGGTTTTTTTTTTTATTTTTTTCCTTCCTTCCTTCCTTCCTTCCTTCCTTCCTTCCCTCCCTCCTTCCTTCTTTCCTTCCTTCCTTCCTTCCTTCCTTCCTTCATTTTGGCCCTCAGTAGAGTACCGTGGTGTCATAGCTCACAGCAACCCCCAACTCATTAGGCTTAAGCGATTCTCTTGCCTCAGCCTCCCAAGTAGCTGGGACTACAGGCGCCCGCCAGAACGCCCGGCTTTATTTTAGTAGAGACGGGGTCTCACTCTGGCTCTTGCCGGTCTGGAACCTGAGCTCAGAGCAATCCACCGGCCTTGGCCTCCCTGGGTGCTGGGATTCCAAGCGTGAGCCACCACGCCCGGCCTGCTGGTTCCTTCTTTTGGCACAAGTTTTACACAGTACTTGGACCAACTACGTGTCTCTTACGAGATCTTCAGCAGCTTCTATTGAAATCGTGTATTCCTTCCCTTGTTTCTCCCATCTGCCTCGAAAACACCTTTCTGTTATTAGGTTCGTTGATTGGGGGGGGAGAGGAAGAGTTGGTTTCTGGTTTTTAGGGATTTTTGTCCACTTCAGTCTGGGCTTCCATCAGAAATCAGGAAGCCTCCTTTGTTCTGGGTCATTTTCCAAAGCTAACAATCACTTCTTCTTCAAATAAAAAACGCACATTGGAAAAACCTACAGAGTTGCTTCAAATTTAAGATTTTTCACTAGCCTACAACAAGCAAAATAAAAGGAACCGTTTAACATTTTTCACTTGTGTGCTTTACCATTCAAAGACTCTAGTGGGTTCTACTGCATTATTGATTCTGGACAGTCAGTGGGAACCTCTGAATTTGTAGCTGGGTGGTCAGAAGTGAAGGTGGCCCCTGAACCCCCAAACTTGTATCTGAAGCAAGGTGAGTCTCCTGGAGGACCCTGCCCTTACTTGTGAAGTTTAGCCCAACCCCAGGTAGCTGGTCTCAGAAGTCATTACAGCTCTAGATTCATTGGTATTTCTTACAACGTTAGCTTCCTGCAGCTACTGTCACAAATTCCCACCAACCAAATGACTCAAAATAATACAGATTTATTATCTGTTGGGAGTTTAGAAGTCGAAAAGGGTCATTAAGTATGTGTTTCTTCTGAAGGCTCTAGGGGAGAATTGTTTTATGTTGTTTTCAGTTTCCAGAAGCTACCCACATTTCTTGGCTCAAGAACCGTAATGCTGTCATATCCCCTTTGCTTCCTCTGTCTCTGTTGACATATCACCCCTGCTAACATTGACACTTTTGCTACTCATTCTTTCTCTCTCTGTTTTTTTTGAGACAGAGTCTCACTCTGTGGCCCAGGTTAGAGTTTGATGGCATCAGCCTACCTCACAGCAACCTCAAACTCCTGAGCTCAAACAATCCTCCTGCTTCAGCCTCCTGGGTAGATGGTACTACAGGTGCCCACCACAACCCCAGGCTAATTTTTCTGCTCTTGTTGAGGCTGGTCTCAAATTCCTGCTCTTATTGAGGCTGGTCTCAAATTCCTGAGCTCAAGTGATCCTCTTGTCTCGACCTCCCAGAGTGCTAGGATTACTGGTGTGAGCCACCAAACCCAGCCCTGCCACCCTCTTAGAAGGAGAATTGTGACTGCTGTTGGCTTACCAAATATTCCAGGATAATCTCTCCATCTCAGGATCCTTATCCTAGTATTACCTGTGGAGTTTCCTTTGGTATGAAAATTAACATATTCCCAGACTTGGGGAGTTAGGACATGGACATCCTTGGGGGACCATTACTCTGCCTACCAAATGGGCCTTTTGCCAACAGAAGAAGACAGTAGTCTCCATTAGGTTTCTGTTCAAAGCCAAATTCATACTTTTGAAATCCTTTTAAAAGGCACAAGTATATTTTGCTAAATGTAATTGGTTTCTGTCTACATAAGCCTTTCTTGTTAAAATTTAATTATTACTACCCTTAGGGTTGTCTTTCTTTAATTTTTCTTTCTATTTCTTCTTACATACCTATGATTATTAACCCAGATCTCTTACACTCCAACTTTATATCTGAGGATGAAGTATAGGATTCAAAATTCTATTGCTGAGTTCACTATATTCCTTCTTAAAATGGCTTTTCATCTTAACACCCTCATTTTTCTCAATAGCAATATAGCAGCGTAGCAATAGTGGCTATTGAGCAAAGGAATTAATTGTAGCTGAGTTACAAGTTCTGCTTCCTCATTTAACTAGTCCTATGTTTCTGAAGAAGCCACTGAATCTCCCTAAGTTGCAGTTTCTTTGTCTGTTTAATAGCAACACTCATGCTGTTGCAATAATAGTATGAAATCAATCGCTGTAAAGCGGAAACATCTAACAGGGTACTTGGGCGTAGTAAGTCAAAAAATCCCCTCTTTCCTTCACCTGCACCATCATGACCCTAAAATGGAGCCTCCCTGCTCTTCAGAAAAGCAATTCAGCCTGGGCACAGTGGCTCTCTAATCCTAGCACTCTCGGAGGCTGACACTGGAGAATCCCTTGAGCTCAGCCTAGGAGTTTGAGACCAGCCTGAGCAAGAGCAAGACCCTGTCTACTACAAATAGAAAAATCAGCCAGGCATCGTGGTGGGCACCTGTAGTTCCAGTTATTTCGGAAGCTGAGGCAGGAGGGCAGCTTGAACTCAGAAGTTTGAAGTTGCTGTGAGCTAGGCTGACGCCATCACACTCTAGCCTGGGGAAACAGAGTGAGACTGTCTCCAAAAAAAAAAAGGAAAACAAAAGGAAAGAAAGAAAAAGAAAAATCATTCACACAAGACCACCCTAAGCAGTACATTCCACATCTGGGCATCACAGTATTTTGCCAAGGTAGGTCAGTTCCCAGTAGTAACATTGACCTGCTTTCGTAAACCATGTAAGTGTTCATTACCTGGCTATGGGTATAAGGATAAAATGTAATATGAACTGTTATATGGGCTTTTTTTTTTTTAACCTACACTATATTCATCCAATTTCATCTTTTCCAACTCTGTAACTAGAATGACTTCTAGGTGGTTACCTGAAATCTCCACAACACAGGAAAGGATGTCTGTCCTGTTGGCTCCAGCAGTCCAGCTCCTGGCAGAATGTGAGGCTCTTATGCTCCACGCCATACCTTACCTTTGGTAAGTGAACTAAGTGAACTAATCTCTTCATCAGCCCAGTTGCTCTGCCTCGGTTATCCACTGCGATTTCTCCTCTCTCAACTATAGTCATCATTTTAGGACCAGCCTAGTTGTTACCCAGGACTTGCTCTTCGGGTTGGTTTTATTCAGACGCCTCCACAATGCCTGTTCTCACCTGCATCTAAACTCCTCCAACCTTCCTGCTTCTCTGGGACTTATTTTGAACTGTAGTCCTCATAACTTTCTCACCTCTGTTTCATGTTGATTGAAAGGTCCTGGACAGCAGATAACGTGTCACACAGGTACTTCCACTACTGTGTGCCCGACACAGAGGAGCCACTTGATAAATGCTTCCTGAGTTGGCCTTCCCTTGCTCCAAGTAGCACACTGCACAAGAACCTTAAGAAATATGCCTATCACCATGGTTATATTTACAACTAGCTTGATCATTTTAACTGAATTGACAAAATTGTTCAACTGAATCTTTTTAAGCAATGTAGCTGATTAATATACTGAATTATATATATATTATTATATAATTATATATTATAATACAATTAATATATTATTGTTCTATTTGAATTTCGTATAATTCAGTATATTATAATATATTATATAATATATTAATTCAGTATGTTATAATATATAATTCAGTATATTATATATATAATATAATATAATATATTAATTATATATATATAATATACTGAATTAATTATAATATATTATAATATACTGAATTCAGTACATTATACTGAATAATATACTGTATATTCAGTATAATGTACTGAATTCAGTATATTATAATATATACTGCAGTATATTATATAATACATTATATTATAATTAATATATTATATCAATTATATAATATATATTATATAATATACTGAATATTATGTAATATTCTGTATAATATACTGAATTCAGTATGTTATAATATATACTGAATTATATATTATATTATAATTAATATATTACAATATACTGAATTATATGAAATTTAAATAGAACTCCTATTTGCAGTATGCAGCCATTCAGGGGTATATGGCAGAGGCTACCAATAGCAAACCCAGGTCACATTTAAAAATGTTTTTGCTTCAACTTTTAGGGGATTCCTCATTGTCTTTTCCATAAAGTAATCACTCCAAGGTGTATGTAGGGACCAGATTGGTACAGCAAATGGCAACCTGTGTTAATGGGAGTCAGTGAGGAATTTAATTATTTTCCCAATTTCCAAAGGTAATGATGTATCACATTAATACTTTTCCTGTGCTTTTCCTACACACTAGTAGCTGAAAGTGAAATGATGTCCCAGTCCCCAGTGTGTCTAAATTACCCCTCGGCACCTTTTCAATGAAAGAGCTGTTTGTTCCTGATGCTACTTGTCTACATACAGATCACAAACAGCATGGTTACAAAATCAAACAGGTTACAAAATCAAGCAGACAATGTGTTACTCCACACTTATTCTGGGGATCATTTTTTAAGTTTAGAGATTTTTCCTAAATGATTTTTATTCTTCAGGGCTGATGGTTTTTACCAACCAAATCTTCTAAGGGCATGCTTTTTTTATTAGCATATTTAATCAATTTTGAAAGCAGGGCCAAAATGTCTGAAATTCTAAAATTACAAGTGTCCCAGAAGTTGCCCATAAAGTCACCATCCATGAGGAAAATGAGAAATGACACCTGAATGTACCTTTATTAACAAAATGTTCATTAGAAAATTTTACAAAATATTTTCTACGTGTTGGCCACATACATCTTTGTCAAATTTTGATAGTGATTATTTTGTAAATAAAGGTACATTTAGGGCAGTGCCTGTGGCTCAAAGGAGTAAGGCACCGGCCCGATATACCAGTGGTGGCGGGTTCAAATCCGGCCCCTGTCAAAAAAAAGTTTTGGAAAAAAAAAAAAAGTACATTTAGCTACAATTTTCTACTTTCCCTGTGTATGGTGCCCTTGTGGGTGACTATTGGGACACACTGTACTCCATTTACAACTTTACAATACTGTTATTGGCTAAATAACATTTAATATTCAAGAAATACAGATCCCTGGGGTGGGTCCTAATAGAGTGTGACCAGAGCCTGTGGTTTTGTGTCACTCCCTGAGCAGTGAAGATGAGATAAGGTCAACTGAACTGAAGATTCTTACGGGATGAGCCCATCCAACCAAGTTCTTACCATATCAGACCACGTGACCTTGGGCAGGACAAACTCTGAGGTAGACTGCACAATTACCAAGTATAACCAGCTGAGAAAAAATATTCTGAGAATTACTAGCTAAAATTCCTAAAGAAATAGAAATTTGTAAAAATGAAATTTTCACCTGAATTCAAAATATTATATTCCATATAATATTGAATATAAAAAGTGAGTTGAAAACAGAATTCTTTGTTTGAGGAAGAGAGAAAGGGGAAAGAACAAAGGAGGAGAGGTAGAAAGAAGGAGGAAGGATGGGAGAAAGGGAAAAAATTGATTTAGAGCTGTTCGAGTTAATTCTGGCATTTAAGATTGTATATCAATTTCTCTTCTTTTTTTGCTTTTCTATCTCTGCTTATTTTCTGTATAACAACTTATGACTTAGAAGCAAAAAATTAAATTTTGTAAAAATTATATTTCATCAAATATTTCTACATAGAAATGTTCATATTGCCTGAATTCTCAATACATTTTTGTCAGATACCCAAGATTTCCATTTTCTTACTTGATCCAAACAAAATTATTTCTTTAATTTCTTTTTAATGAAAAAGTGATTGGAAAATAAATCTAAAATTTTTCCACAATATTAGCTTTATTAATCTCTTGGGATACATCAACCTTATATATCATGAATTATAGATATGAATTGATGCTTCAATTGTTCTTCAAGCTATAAGAGGAAAAGATGATTTTTTTTCCATTCTGGAAGGTTCAGTGTATAGCCCCTTATGCTACAAAACTCGGTATTGAGTAAAAGATGAAATGTTAGCATAATAGTCATGTTGGAGCTTTTGTTTACTGTTGTTGGGTTTTCTAATTGGGGGGATTGTTTCTTTCTTGTCTACCTCTTTTGGTTCTTAAATACATAACAGGAAAAATTTATGGGGCCTTAAGAATTAATCTAATAGAAAAGAAACTAAATATATTGGTAATGGAAGACCAGGATTCTCTACCTGGACCTTCCAGCCCTCCTACCCACACCTGAGTGTCATGGGAAGGGAACGTTATGCCTCTCTGGCTTGGGGTTTCTTATCAGAAAAACAGAATTAAAGGCCGCCCTTCTTATAGTTCAGAGCTCGTATTAAAGGAGAGTGGGTAAATTTGTGAAAGACCTACGTGCATTTAAGTTATGTCACCACCAGATTCATTTTTGGCCTCCAATTATTAGTTAGTTTGTTCCAGGCCCTGTGGTAGGCACTTTAGAAACATTGTATCTTTTAATCCTTAAATATGCTATAGTATTCTCATCTTTTATAGAGTTAAAAAACTCTAACCCATTCGGTTTATGCATCAGTCAAGGTTTGTCCATTGGCCATAGTATCCAACTGGAGTGAGACTAAAGCAGTGGCTTAGCGCTGCTGCTACACCATGGCGTGGGGTCCCTGGTGTCGGCTGTGACAGATGCTTTCAGCCCAGCTGCTCACTCTCAGCTCATACCCTGGGCTTCCCTGGAGGCCTGGGGGCCTGAGATGCAGCCACACTTGTGTGTAGGCAAATCAGAAGTGTGGGGGAGGTCAGGTTCCATACAGCAACCATAGAGAAATGTGATTTTCCAGTCCACCCTTCATATTGTTTGGAGTCACAGTAGCTCCATTTCGCTTCTCTGAAGACATCCTGAGAAACCAGACTATGAGCTGATCACAAAACTCCCATGAAGTATGAGCATTTAAACTTTTGCTTCAGATTTGTTTTCTAGAAAGCCCATGCTAAAGAGAAAGCTAGACTATCCGCAGAGCAGGCCCCCAGTGGAATCACAGGCACAACAGCATCTGCTCAGTCGGGCACCACAAAAGGTCAGAAATCAGGTGACAAGAAAAATTCCTGTTGGAACACTGAAGCGATGACACATCCTGGCTGGGCACCATGACTCTTGCCTGGACTCCTAGCACCCTGGGAGGCTGAGGTGGGAGGATGCCTTGAGGTCAGAACTTTGAGACTGCCAATGGAAAAGAAGACATACTCTGTAATATAATTTGAAGAGGTTTATTTTGAGCCAAATCTGAGGACCTTGCTTGAAGAATTGGTGGGAGAGAAGAATTTTCCTCTCATCCCCACTACAGAGGGTCTTCCTCTGTGGTAAGGGATATAAGCCCTCCTACCCATATTTCAGGGCTTGAGCTGTTCCCTTGGTCTCTGCCTTGGCCAAATACGAATCTCCACAATGGGTATTTCCTTTGCAGTTGACTGGGCAGCAAACAGCCTAGTTAATGTTTCTTGCTAGGCCTTGCACACCCCTTCCTCTGTGGCCATTATTTCCTGAGTGTTCAGAGACACACCAGGGGTGTTTGCAAGCTGTATCCCCAACAGGCCAGCCTTCTAGGAAAAGCAGGAAACTTGCTCAGATAAGAAAATTAGCAGCTGGTTTAAAGGTAAACTAGTTGCCTTTTCTTTATTCCACCTTGCTTAGCTTATTTCTTTATTTTTCCCTTTTTTGTGGGGGTGTTTTCCCTTGCTAAGAATGGGGTCTTTAGTCCCCATTCTGCCTGCAACCTTATATTGAAACACACTGGTAACATCTATATATGCCATAATGTCATAACGTATTTATAATTTACACATATGAAGTGACTTCTCCTCGCCCGTTTTATGTTAAAACGTATGTTTACCAGACATATAATAAAATCAAAACCTGAAATGTTTATCAGAGTTCACTGATGCCACTTAATTTAATAATTGCCCACTAAGGAGTCAGAATAACTCAACTTCCAATACAACTGTGTGGCTTTGGGAAAGTCATTTCAATCCTACGGCCTTGGTTTCTTAATCTACACATAGAACATTGGAGTAAAGAGCATCAGTGAGTGTCCTAGATCTCTATTTCATAATTTTTGCCTCAATCACACTGGGGAAAAATGCAGGTCCTATAAAAGAAATGGCCCCAGGATTTTTGTACTATCCTCTGCTGCCATCTCGCAGCCAGTCGTGCAGGTGCTGTGAGCCCAGGTTCTGAACCAGAAGATAATTGCTTCTCCCTCTGTCAGGACTGAGGACGCTGAGGTCGCACCTGCTCGCCTTTCTTGCTGTGCTATGGTAAGTTATTGAACGTCAAGGAAAAAGTTAGTGCACGACTTCTAACACAGAAAATGGTGCACTAAATTTTGTCATTTTCCCCACTGTTTTATGATCTTTACCTGTTGAGAGAAAAGTGATTAAGCGGTGAGTGTTAGCTTTACTTGCAGTGTTGGAAGAAACAGTGCATGCTGGTGGAACGGCTCCTGCTCTATGATTAGCTAATGAAGCAGAGGGGAGTGTGTACGAGAAGAAATGACAGCAGACTCAACCGGGTCACCGGGACAACAGTCACATTCCCAGTGGGGTGAGAGGGCAGATTTATCACGTGAAGTTTCATAAGATACGTGTTATTTTCATCTTCTTTTACCTTTTCTCGACCCAATCTCTGACCTCAAGAGAATCCCTTTCTGCCATGGTTCAAATCTTGCACCATGAAACACAGCTATCCACAGTCAGAATACGGCCATGCTGTACAAAGCCTCGTCTGATCCTGGTATCCGTGTTACAGAATGGTACCCGCTGCAGTACTTATTAATAGCACAAGGGAGTTAAATAGAATCAATTCCTATTGTCTACACGCTTACATTCCAGACCACACCATATTAATGTGGTCAAAACAGAATTAGCCAACCTGAGTGATAACAGATAACAGCAAGCCTATTCTAAATAAGTATTGCATTATGTTTTGAGTTCAGCCATTGTGGTAGTTGTGGAGTGAGCAAGTAGCCTGTTAGAAGAAAGGAGAGATTCGATATCACACACTTATTCGTGGTGGGCTATGGGGAGGAAGAGAAAACGAAAGAGATTTTTAAAAGCTGCCTAGGAAGGCATTTGGAAAATCCAGGCAGGGGAAATGCTGTAGACATAGGGAGGGGGAAGGCATAAATGTATGTAATTAGAAGAAAATTAAGGTGTCTCCAGAATGAGGGAAAGCGGGAACTGAATGAAGGGCGTAAAATTGAATTGAGTGTTAAAAAGATTAGGATGGGAGGAGAGAGAAGAGTGGGTGGAAAGATCAGGAGGCTGTGAATAACTAGAATGCCTGGCAGAAGGTGCTCTGGGGAGAACAGGGTCTTCCCACCATCAGTCTGCGCGGCGCCTTTCCTCGTATGTAGAAATGGAAGTGCTGATTCTCACATTTCTTCTTCTCTACTTTCTTGGAAGTTATGAGCATTGAAATGACCTGCCCACATTGATTTGAATCTCTTTGGTATTTAGTCACAAATTTAAAAAATATGCTCAGCTTTTGTTTTTCAGGTCTTAAAAGACCTGGGTTTGGGGCTGAATATTTAAAATCTGAAAAAACAAACTAACTAAAAACTTATAACAGTCAATGACCAGGATAATCAATGCATTTCAAAAATTATGGTCAACTGTACAGGGGTGCTGTCCTCTCCTGGACATATATTTGTCAATCAAGTCCTATAATTTCTTCCTCCATAATCTGTCAGATTGAGCCCTTTTGGACACGCACATTTCTCTCTATTACCTAATACAGAAACTATTCCAATATCGCAAGACTGTAATTCTCACATCCTGCACCTATTTGCCACTGGCACAGGAGCTGCGTACGTGCCATCAGCACGCCTGTAATTACTGATTCCTCATCTCAGAAACTCACAAAGGCTGCCTAGAAAAAAATGCAAACTTTCATGGCACTGTCCTCAATGTCCCATAATTTTGTCTTCAGGCTGTTTTTCAACCAGATTTTCATCCGGTTCCTTCACATCTCCACACTTCCCTTAACCACTTAGGGATAATTGTGGATAATTATGGTACCTTCTTCAAAGAGTTATAAGGATTAAGAAGTGTCTGGCACACAGTAAGAATTACCTGTATTAACATTATTATTGCAATTACCACTATTTGTAGCACTAATGTAAGACTCGCTTTGAATATATGTATATATTCATATATATTAAAATATGTATTTTTTCCTAATTCTCAATTATCCATGTATTTCCTGCCAGTGTGCCAAGTCTTATGCACTAAGGTTCTGGGTTTATGTATTTTCACTCTGTTATCCCATGCAATCCACCTCACGTGAACCCCGAGAGAATGCCTACTTTTCATAGACCCCGAAGAGAGTTCTTTGGGTGGTGTGAAATTCTTTCTCCATTCACTGATCTCATAACAAATCAAGTGACATGTGTAAGTGGACCCTGTAACATTAGAGGACTATTTCAGTGAAGGGCATGGAAGCTACTTTTATTGAGCAGTACGATCTATTTAAAATATGCTTTATTCAAGCTGCCTTGCATAAAATCTGAATTTGGAATCACAAATCTAATGGGGTTCCTGCAGAATGGTTGTTAACTGAGCTTCTAATCTAAAGCAGAATCTATCTTAGATAGGAGAAAATCTCTTTTGTTTTTAAACTATCCAAAAAGATACCTTTTTAAATTCAGATTAATACGAGGGTATAAATAATTAGGTTACAATGTTTGCGTTTGTTAGGTAAGGGTCCTATTGTAGTTGTGCCCCTCACCCGGGAGGTGTGCCATAGACCCTCACACTGTGACCCTCAGGCGGGAGCACACTAATCCTCCTTGCTCCACCTCTCTTCCCTCCTCCCTCCAATTTGAATTAAATTGAGTTTATCTCTCGTGAGGGCGTGTATTTGTTCATCTCCTGGCTTCATATTGAGTATATTGGACACTTGCTTTTCCATTCTCGTGATACTTTCCTAAAGAGAATGTTCTCCAATTCTATCCAGGTGAAAATAAAAGGTGTAAAAAGCTCTGTCTTTTTTAATGGCTGAATAGTGTTCCATTGTATACATATTCCAGTTTATTAGTCCATTCATGGGTTGTTGGGCTCATGGGCTGTTTCCACATCTTGGTGACTGTAAATTAAGCTGTGATAAACAGTCCAGTGCAAATGTCCTTATGATAAAAATGATTTTTTTTTCTGGGTAGATGCTTAGTAATGAGATTGCAGGATCAAATGGGAGGCCTACTTTGAGTTCTTTGAGTATTCTCCATACTTCTTTTTTTTTTTTTTGAGACAGAGCCTCAAGCTATCAGCCTGGATAGAGTACTATGGCATCACAGCTCACAGCAACCTCCAATTCCTGGGCTCAAGTGAGTCTCCTGCCTCTGCCTCCCAAGTAGCTGGGACTACAGGTGCCCACCACAACGCCCAGCCATTTTTTGGTTGCAGCC
>CAUYRH010148802.1:0-36308 GCA_963574655.1 Perodicticus potto
TGCCAAGAATCAGGGCCCGGCCACAGAGGGGTTTCCACACAGCTCCGGGGACACTGGGAGTCCTGGATTCATCCCAGAGCCTCAGGGACCCTCTCCCAGGATACCTGAGGACCACTGCTTCCCCACTACATCCCCAAGGCATGTAGATTTCCCAGCTACAAAGTCTTCACTGTCAATATCCTAAAATTTGTGTGGTCACTGACATCAAATGTGGCAGTACTAATCAAAATTACAAGTGTGCATACCCCTTTGACTCAGAAATTCCAGTCTTAGGAATTTATCCAACAGATGCATTAACAAGTGTCAAAAAACACAGGGACAAGGTACATCTGTGGCAGGTTTGCAGCTCTAAACGACTGGCAGTAACCTCCATGTCCATCAATAGGGGACTGACTAAAGCATGGTCAGTCCCTACAATGAACATCATAGAAAATAAGGACTCTTTTGGTGCAAATATGGAATGATCTCTAAATCACACTGTCCAGTAAAAAAAGTGATCCCATTTATATGAAGTTCAAATATAGGAAAAATTAATCTATGATGACAGAGTGAATATTGATCATTTGATGGCAGCACCATCACTGTCCTAGGATGAGACAAAGGTAACTTTCTGGGGAGCCAGAATGTTTTAAGTCTTCTGGAGATGTGTACATTTGTGTGTATACATATAAAAATTTATTTGCACATTTTGCTCTACATAAATTATCTCAATGTTTTTAAAAAAGCAAAGCATAGAAAGTATGTATAATATACGCAGTATTTTGTGTGAAAAAAAAGTAGTACATATTTATTTCTTTGTATAAAACATCACTAAAAAATTACATAAGAAACTGCTGACACCGGCCTGCTAGGGGAACTGGGGAGCTGGGGACAGGAACAAAAAGGGACTTTCCTCTATAGACACCCTTGGATACTTCTTGAATTTTGAATATATGAATGTATTTTCAATTTAAAATTAAAAAAAAAAAAAAGCCAAAAGGTAGATGGGAAGGAATGATAGGGGGTAAGAACCGGAATGTGTTCTCCAGAAAAAGAACATAAGCTCAGCCCACAGGGTAGGCAGGTCTGAGAGCAGAAAGAATCCATATTTTTTGAGGATTAGATTTTTTAAAAGCAAAGCAAACCAACAGAATGAATACTAACAATATCTGGGGAGCAACTGGTAATATACCCACAAATACTAGCTCACTTGATTTTTTTTTTTGTAGAGACAGAGTCTCACTTTATCGCCCTCGGTAGAGTGCCGTGGTGTCACACAGCTCACAGCAACCTCCAACTCCTGGGATTAGGCGATTCTCTTGTCTCAGCCTCCCGAGTAGCTGGGACTACAGGCGCCCGCCACAATGCCTGGCTATTTTTTTTTGTTGCAGTTTGACAGGGGCAGGGTTTGAACCCACCACCCTTGGTATATGGGGCCAGCGCCCTACCCACTGCTACAGGTGCTGCCCACTCACTTGATTCTTGCAACCAACCCCAAGGAGTTAGGCAGGTCTAGGACCTGGCACAGGGGCAAGGGAAGTGGCTCTGAGAGCTCAGGAACGTTCCTGAGGTCACACAGTTGGGAGGCCGTGTAGCAGGGCTAGAGCCAGGTCTCTGAACACACAGTCACAGAGCTTCTCAGGAAGAAAGTCTTCTGGGCTGCAGAGCCTAAAGAAGGCCGTGAGCATGAGGGGAGTGTACTGGCTTTAGGGGTCCTATCAAACCGAGGCTGTATCCTGAATCCTACCCCAGGCTGTGGGATGCCTCAGAGCCTCTGCACACAGGGCTAACATGCACCCTCCCAGGGATCTGGGGAGGGTCACACACATGCCATGCTCATCTGCAGATTTGGAACGTAGAGGAGATCCATAAATGTGACCGTCCCCCTCAACAAAAATGGGAGCTTCTGGTGGCCAAGGGCAGCCACCCGCCTGTAACCCAGGTGAGTAAGCACATTCTTTCTCTCTCTTGCTCTCTTTGGGAGTTAACTACCTCTCACATCAACACTGGGGGTGAGGAGGACAAGAGTGGGGTCTGAGATGATCTCCACTGGGAAATCTTGAAAATAAGTCTAAATGGAAGTTGGATCTGGGACTGAGCAGAGGCAGGTGCTAGGAGGTTAGGGGCAGGGTGGGGTGAAAGCCTCTGGGACCAGGGAAGAGTCCCCCCCCCCCAATAGATCAAAACCCTCAGGGATGACCAAACTCATGGCTTCTCCATGTCACACTAGTAGAAGAGTTGTCTTGGGCCACACATTAAATGCACAAACACTAATGAAAGGTGACCCGCAAAAAAAAAAAAGAAAAAAGAAAACAAAAGGTCCATGCGTAATTTTCATGATATCCAATACCACCAATAAGCAAAATGTTCTCACAAATCTGCATGTAGCCCTTGGGCCGCAGATTGGATGCACCTACTAGACTGTCTTACTAAGAGGGGTAGAGGGGCCTGGATCATGGGAGTAAAAACCAAGAGGGAGCAGGGGTGGTGGCATCACCTGCACTCCCAGCTGCTGGGAGGCTGAGGTGGAAGGACTGCTTGAGCCCAGGAGTTTGAGTCCAGCCTGGGTAATATAGTAAACCCCATCTCAAAATAAATGAATAAATAATAAAAATCAGGAGGGTCTGACTATGACCTCGCTACCTCAAGCCCAGAACCTGGGGTGGGGGTGAGGGGGCAGCCTGGCCAGGCCAGAGCAGGGTTTCAGCTGCACTTGGAGGCTGAAAGTAGCCGCCACAGGTGGAAGGACGCAGCAGCCTGGGAAACATCTGGGGGCAGCCAGCTCAGCCCCAGAGCCTCTGTGAATCAGAGCAACCTGCTCGTCCTGGTGCCCCTCAGACAGTGTCAGCCTTTCTGGGGCTGGAGCCTGAGGTTAAACACCAAGCACTTGCCACTGCTAGACACATGAAGCTCATGAGCACATCATCCCATTTTATCGGCACAATGGCACTGGATGATAGCAGTATTCCATTCGCAGGCTCGGCGCCCATAGCACAGTGAATATGGTGCCAGCCACATGCACTGAGGGTGGCGGGTTCAAACCCGGCCCGGGCCAGCTAAACAACTGCAACAAAAAAATAGCTGGGCGTTGTGGCAGGCACCTGTAGTCTCAGCTACTTGGGAGGCTGAGGCAAGAAAATGGCTTAAGGCCAAGAGTTTGAGATTGCTGTGAGCTGTGATGCCATGGCACTCTACTGAGGGCGACATAGTGAGATTCTGTCTCAAAAAAAGAAAAAGAAAAAAGAAAAGCAGCATTCCATTTGCAGAGGGGAAAACTGAGGCTTGAAGCAGTTACTGCCTACAGGTGTGCAACTCGTAGGGGAAGAATGGGTTCCTGACTTCAAAGATCCTGTTCTTGGCAGTGCTCTCTTGGGAGATTGCACCTGATGCCTCAGGCGTGGCTGAGGGACACCGTCTGACATTTGCTCCAAGTGCCCTATCCTAGTGGTCTGCTGGTACCTGGACCCTCCTCCCTGAGGCTCTAAGATACAGGCACCCCAGCCTGGACAAGGCTCCAAAGAGGTCCCTGGGCACCTCTTGGGTGGTCTTGAGTACAAGTTACTACTCAATCAGACAAGTTCCAAGTCTAAATGGTAGTTGGATCTGGGACTGAGCAGAGCCAGGTGCTAGGGGGGTAGAGGTCAGGGTGGGGTGAAAGCCTCTGGGACCAGGGGAGAGGGGACACATTACTCAATCTTTGGCGGCCACCGCCTCTCCTCTGGGGCAGGAATTCCAGGCCGGCCTCCTGCACAGGCTGGAGAGAAGCTCACTCTCCCTGGGGGAGATGACAGGCCCTGGCACAGCACAACACCTGCTGCTGCATTTACGACAGCCTGTAAGGTGGAAGATCCTAGAGCACAGATATCCCAAGGCACCGTCCAGCCGGCTGTCCAGGGGGATGGGACACCACCCAGACCTGCTGTTGTCAGGACACACCAGCCTCAGGAGCCAAGACCCCTGAATGGTCCATGACACTGACCCACATCAGCCCTCCCTAATACGTACAAGCATCAAAGACCTTGCAGAGCTTATAAAATTCAGATTGCCAGGCCGAGGGCCTCAGGATGGACCCTGGGAATCTGGACTTAGAGCGAGCTCTACCGGGGACTCTGACATGTGGGGTTTTGGGAGCAGTATGATATTGTAGTGGGTACAGAGGAAGCTCTTGGCTCCCCCTTGCTTCTCCTGAGAAAGGAAGAGAGTGATGTCCCTCAGCAGAGTCAGGAGACCCAGGGAGGGGCAGACAGGGGACCAGCAAGCCCACATGGCCGCTGGTGACATTGCAAGGGCTCAAGGTGGTTGCAGGGCTGAGTTCTGCAGAGGAGATGGACGGGCAGACCAGGAGCAAAGAGTCCAAAGAAACTACTAGGACCTGAGTGAGGGCACCTGCCTGGGGTGGGCCCCATCTGGCGTCATGCCCCTGCCCCCAGGCCAGCTGGGCCTACCTGTGTGTCACTGAGAGCCCGATGTCCCTTCGTACCATCTGTGGGGATCCATGAGGGAGATCTGTGAGAAGAGAGGACAGGTTGGACAGGCTGAAGCAGCTCTGCCCGGGGCAGAAAGCTTCCACCTGTGACCTCGGGCGGGCGGAGGGGGCGTGGGGATAAGTTCATCACACACTAGAAAAACGTCTCCCCGAACCTCCATCTATCAACACAGGCAGGCCAGGCTGGACCAGCGGAGGGGCCTGGCTGGCTTCCCTGGGGACTTTTGCTGTTTGGCCTCTGCCAACGGCTCCGTTTGCCATCCCTGCACAGTTTCAGGTAGGCTTGAGTAGCAGAATGCAGCAAAACTCAGGGGAGAAGTTTCCACACACCCCAACCTCTCGCAAATACATCCACAGGCCACCAGCTTATCAGCCCTTACTCCTGCTTACAGTTGACCCCAGAATGACACAGGTTCGATTCACATGTGTCAACTTATGTGTGGATCTTCTGCCTCTGCCATCCCTGAGAAAAAAGACCAACCCCTCCTCTTCCTCAGGCTATTCAATGTGAAGACCACGGCTCGGCGCCTGTGGCTCAATGGGCTAAGGCGCCAGCCACGTACACCTGAGCTGGCAGGTTCGAATCCAGCCTGGGCCCGCCAAACAACAATGAAGGCTGCAACCAAAAAATGGCCGGGCGTTGTGGCGGGCGCCTGTAGTCCTAGCTACTTGGGAGGCGGAGGCAAGAGACTCGCTTAAGCCCAGGAATTGGAGGTTGCTGTGAGCTGTGATGCAACGGCACTCTACCCAAGGTGACAGCTTGAGGCTCTGTCTCAAAAAAAATCAAAACAAAAAGCAATGTGAAGACCATGAGGACGAAGACCTTTATGATGTTGTTTCCACTGAAGGAATAGTATATTTTCTCTTTCTTGTGATTTTTCTCAATAATATTTTCTTCCCTCTAGCTTACTTTACTGTAAGAATATGTAATACATACAAAATGTGTGTTAATCAAATGTTTAATGTTATCAACCAGGCTTCTCGTCAACAGCAGGCTATCAGCAATTAAGTTTTAGGAGAGTTAAAAGTTACACGTAGATTTGTAACTGCACGGGGTAGGGGGTGGTCAGTGCTCCTAACCCCTGTGTTAGTCAAAGGTCAACTGTACTTATTAAGTGGGAAGCTGCTTGACCTTTGAGGGGGAATCTGAGGCTAGTTCTCCACATACCTTTTCAGCCTGAAGCACCTCTGAGCACAACTGCCAGATCTTGGCAGGCAGAATGAGGACAAGGTGAAGCTTTAAAACATGGGCCAAGCCTATCTGGGCGCTACAGCCCGAGCCTTGGGGTATTTCTTGGGAACCCTCTTTCTCTGCCGCAAGAAGGGCTACAAGCATTGAGATATCCCTTCTAGGGCGCTGGTCCCATATGCCAGAGGTTGCGGGTTCCAACCCAGCCCCAGGCAAAAAAGCAAAAAAAAAAAAAAAAAAATAGATATCCCTTCTGCTTGGGAAACTGCAGCCTTCTGATTTCAAGATTGTTCTTTTTTGAGCCTCAGGAAGCAAGAAAAAGTTCATTTTTCTCTGCTGTACCCCTTTTAATAAAAGGATTTGTTCTGTGAAATTTGGATTCAGTCCAGAGGCTGCTCTTAAGGACCTAGAAGGCTACAGGTTCACCGTGTGTAAATGTGCTTGAGTGATCTGGGGCCGTGTTGTATCCTCTGAGTCAGAAGGTCGTGGTGTTCATCAGGTGCTGGTTCACTATAGGGCAAGTCCCACATACCCAACCTCAAGGAGCAAGGCATGTGGGAGGTACCGACTCCTCCCACACCAGGGGAGTTTGGTCGGGACAAAACGGCCCTTTGCCATCCTCCTTGATCGGAAACCCATAGCTGTCTCACCTGCAGCTCCCTCTGGCACATTTGCATGGGGCTGACTTATCCCAAATGTCTCCTGGGTCCCCCCTCCAAACCCAGTCGGCAGCCAAAGCCTCGAAAAACCTCTAAGGGGTCAGCTGCCAGTCTAAGAAAAACAGACTGGGAAAATGAGACTCCAGCCACTTAACGTCTGAGAGCAAGCTGTGGGTGGTAACATCTGCCACAGGCATGAGCCGGGGTGGAGAGGTGGTGCAGGTGCCAGGTATCACCTCTCCTGGACCTGAATGGAAACACTGGCCCTTAAGGCCTAACAACCTCACTGCTTGGTCCCTGTGTTACCACTGGAGGACGATGGGGCTGGGCTGCCCTAGGGATGAAGGTACTCAATTTTCCTCGAAGGCTCTGTTAAGGGCCTTGGAAGCTTCTGCCTGTGTCCTGGAGAAGAAGGTGGACCCCCCTCCTTCCTCACCTCATCCCCACTGGGTTCCTGCACAGCTCCACTAGGGCACAGTCACTGCCTGTCACACCCCTCTCCCCCCAACGACGCAGCCCACAGCTATGTTACACTCCTTAGCCAGCTCAGGACAATATGGAAATACACTGCTGTTTTGCTCAGGCAAAAACCAGATGCCTCTGTACTTCCACTCAGACAATGCACAACAGGCTCCAAAGGTATGCATCTCCCTCTGCTTGACTCGGGAGAGAGAACCCTAAGGCCTGGCAACGTGCAAGACCCTGCTCCCAGCCAGACGAGGAGGGTGGAAGAGGGAGCTCAAGGGGGTCTGGCATCCTCCTCCCGTTCAAAGGAGCACCCTTCCCTGTGTCCATAAGTGCCCCCCTCCTGGACAGAGGGATCCCGAGGCATCAGGTGGGGGGCTCTGAGGCTGGTTGAATGGCTGAAGTCCACCTAAACCAGACAGATGGCATCTCCCTCCCAGAAGCCCTGCTTTACCGAGGCAGCCCAGTGGGCAAATGTCCTTGCCAGAGAGGTCATGGGCTGCCTGCAGACTGTGATGCTCTCAAAGTCCCTGTTTCTTGGAGAGCAGCTGCTGGCTAGGCTGAGGCCAGCCCATCACTCTAAGGCCACCTGTCTTAGAGCTACTTGCTGAGGCGGTCACCAGCACCTTTGCTTCTGAACTATGGGAACGGAGGGTCAAAGGAATCCACCCCCGATGGGGACAGCAACGCAAAGACAACTCCTGGGTAGCAGAAGGGACGGAAATGAATCACTCTTACCAAACCTGGAGGAAACAAAAAGGAGAGAAGGGATTATGTCACCATGCGGGCTCAGCAGTTCCTAGAATGTTACCCCAGGGAGGGAGCAAGAAAGGGATGGGACCTGGGACTCTGAGGTCTGGCTTGGGGCCAGGTCTGCGGACTAGATGTGGAACCCCTGAGATCCTGGGGGGATGTTTCCTCAGTGGGAAGGACTGGAAAGCATTCCCTTGGACATTAGCTTATCTCAGCCTCGCCAGCAACCAAGTGTGGCAATTAGAGTTCACCCCACTTCATAGCAGAGGAAACTGAGGCTCACGAGTGGGAGAGCCCGGCCCAGGGTCCAGGCAGGAAAAGGGGTCAGTCGACCAGGGAGGGTGTGGCTGGGCAGGAGGGCAGGAGGGCAACCGTGCACAGCAGAGAGGTGATCCCTGTAAGAAGGGTCAGGTGGGGACATACCCTGAGTAACACCTTCCCCGGGGCTGTCACTGCCTCCAGGGATGCAGGGAGCTGGGAGGAGCCGGACATGTGGTCTACCCCCAGGGCAGAAGAGGGGGCCTAAGCACCTATCACACTGTTGGTTCTGGTGGCTTTGCAGAGACTGGACTCCGAATTCCAGGGTCTGAGGCTCAATCCCCAGCTATGGGATCTAAGGCTAGTGTGTCATCTGACCCAGGCCCTCCTAATGCTCTTTTCAGGAGAAAATGAGAAACAAGCACTGGGTGTAGCCTACTGTGAGGCCTTCTCTGACTGACTCATGCACTGTGGTTTTACAGCCTCTCTTGGGTGGGACCAGGCCCCAGCAGGACAGCCCGATCAGTGACCAGGGCAGGTCACACCTGGATTTATCCTCCTTGGGCTGCAGCATACTCAAAGCCATCAGGGCTGCCCAGAGTCCACGACCCAAGTCCTGCCTGGGACAGGGAGATCAGGCCCATTCTGCCCAAGGGGACTCAGAGACCCAAGACAAACTGGGAGCCAAAGAACTCCCTATAAAACTGTGTCCCTGTCAAGGAGAGAAGCCAGGTGCCCCAACCTGCAGGCGTACAAGAAGATAAGAGGTGCCCAGAAAAACAAAAACAAAAACAAACGCTTGCCTTCTATTCTGCCCACAAGGGTATACTGACAAGACAATCTTTGTAATAGCAAAAAAGACAATGATATAAATGCCCATCCAGAGAGTACAAATTAAACTATATAATGTAATGATATGGGCAAGTTTAAAAAATGGTATTATTTGAATACTTATAATACAAAACCAATAACCTGGCTGGCTTCTGAAAGAAGAACTAGGTGACTAAGTAAAAATGGGCGGGAGGGTAGACTTTTTACTGTGTACCCAGGCAGAGATGAGAAGAAGCAAGGCGGCTCGGCGCCTGTGGCTCAACGGGCTAAGGCACCAGCCACGTACACCTGAGCTGGCAGGTTCGAATCCAGCCCGGACCCGCCAAACAACAATGACGGCTGCAACCAAAAAACGGCCAGGCGTTGTGGCGGGCGCCTGTAGTCCCAGCTACTTGGGAGGCGGAGGCAAGAGACTCGCTTGGGCCCAGGAATTGGAGGTTGCTGTGAGCTGTGATGCTATGGCACTCTATCCAGGGTGACAGCTTGAGGCTCTGTCTCAAAAAAAAAAAAAAAAGAGAAGAAGCAAGGCATTTGGGACCATGTGACTGTCTTATTTACTCAAAATATATAGATAGAGAAACTTTAAGTCAGGCTTGGCACCTGTAGCACAGTAGTTACGGTGCCAACCACATGCACTGAGGTTGGCAGGTTTGAGCCTGGCCCAGGCCAGCTAAACACCAATGACAACTGCAACAAAAAAATAGCCAGGCAGGCAGCCCCTGTAGCTAAGTGGGTAGGGTACTGGCCACATACACCAAGGCTGGCCGTTCGAACTAGGCCTGGGCCCTGCCTGCTAAAACAATAATGAAAATTGCAACAACAACAACAAAATAGCCAGGTGTGGAGGGCACTTGTAGTCCCAGCTACTTGGGAAACTGAGGCAAGAGTATTGCTTAAACCCCAGAGTTTGGGGTTGCTGTGAGCTGTGATGCCACAGCACTCTACCGAGGGTAACATAGTAAGACTCTGTCTCAAAAAAAAAAAAAAAGAAAAAGAAAAACTAAGTCAAAAAATAAATAAAAGAGCAAGGTATTTCAAGATGCACTGACACGATAGTCTGAGAAATATCAAGGTAAGTGGGAAGAATGAGACCCAGGACAGAGCCCATGGCAGTTGACACTCACTAGTGTCAATCCAAAAATTAATCAATCCAAAAATTCCAGTTCTCACCTTCTGGGCACACGAGAAAACTGCCATTTCTCAATCCCTTGTTTAGGTAGAGCCATGGATTATGAGTGGAATGTCATTAGAAAGAGTCCTCAATTCCCAGGTCATGGCATCCAGAACTCACTTTTCCCTCTGCCACCCAGCAATACTCCAGACAGTGGCTCTTGTGTAGGCCGGGAGCCGGGCAGGAGGCTGACCCACAATGGACAGGGAGCATGATGGAGAAATATATCTTTGTTATTATTATTTTTTTACATCTTTATTATTTTAAGACCCAGAGGTTTCGGGGTCACTTGTTATTGTGCGTAATCCGGCCTGCCCTGACTGATACACAGCATCTTTTCGCATGTGGGTAGGTACGGGATGAAATCTAGGAGACGCTGCCCAAACTGCTAAGGGATTCCAGGGACTAGACTGAGAGCCAGGGGGGGCTTTTGCTTTTTACTTCACACATTCCCATATTGGTTGATTCTGTGTGTCCTTTTTATTATGTGTCTTTATATTGAGGAAAAGCCCATCAAAACTCTCTGTAACTGCCCGGCAGGACCACTCACCTCATTGGGGAGACGTCATCGATGCGGTTCCCCAGCTGGGACTCGTGGGACTTGCTCCGGGTGAGCGTGGGGAAACTGGGCAGCAGCTGAAAGACCTTGCGGCTGGGTGGGGGAGGCGTCCGTGGTGGCCTCAGCTTGGAGTGGCGGCGCAGCTGGGGTGTAGTGGGAGGGGTGAGGAAGCTGTGCAGGGCGCGGGGGGTCAGTCGGCCACTGGCGTGCAGGGGTACACAGGTGTCCGAGAGGCCCTCACTGAGGCCAGGGGTGGGGGAGTCCGAGGAGGGCAGCGCTGACACGGAGACGGAGCGAGGGCCCTGGGCGCTGTTGCCCACTCTGCCCAGCTGGGAGCTCCCCGGAGGCCAGGGCAGGCTGGCTGGTGAGAGGCTGTCCGTGGGAGGCCCTGAGGAGCTTTCCCGCCGAGCATCTGGCATACTCCAGCCTGAGTCCTCTCTGTGCTCCCCTCCTGCAGGCCGAGAAGTTGAGTCACAGATGGTCAGGGCTAGAAGGCACTTACAGGTGTGATGACAAGGGGCCAGAGTGGTTACGCTCCTCTCCGTACGGGAAACCTTCAACTACCAGCCTTTACCTGGCTTATAAAGACTTCTCGCATACAAATACTACCTTCCACATATTTCAGCTGACCATGAGGCCATCAGGGCAGGTACTACCATAGGTGAGTATTCCTAATGTGAAAATCCAAATGTCCCCAAATCTGAAACTATTTCAGTGCCAACATGACGTTCAAAGGAAATACTCACTGGGGCATTTGGAATTGTTGGATTATTGATGCTGATAAATGCAAATATCTCCAAATCTGGAAAATACCCCAAATCTTCTGGTCTCAAGCATTTCAGATAAGGGATACTCAACCTTCATCTCTCTTTTATAGAAGGAGGAAAATAAGGGTCAGAGAGGAAACGGCTTGTGGAGGGGTCTTCCTGGCAGCCTTGGGAGAACACTGGGAAACCCACCCCATGAGTGGGTGACCTCAGAAAGCAAAGTGGTGGCTGATCTTTAAGAGTAAGGAAAGGCAAACTGGGGTGTGTAAAGGAAGGGAAAATTCCATTTTCAGAAAATTCAAATGTTCAGGAAAAGAGGCTGCCCTGATCTTCCAATAGCAAACTGTCCTAAGGCTTGTGAAAAAAGATCCAGGGAGAAAGGGATCAACAGCCACTTCCTTCTGAGAGGAGCCCCTGAGTGACTTCGGGCTGCTCCCACCATGACTCTCTGCCCTAGGCCCTGAGACCCTGAGAAGCTGTGGGGCTCAAATTCAATGGCACAGAACATCCATTCATTCAAGCATATGCTGGATGCTGGGTGAAAGATATAAAAAAGACCCAGGCCCTATTCTCCAAGAGTCCAGTGGGAGTGACAGACACACAAAAGTATGCTGTGTGCCAGCCAGGACAGAAGCACAGGGGACTCTGTGGAGGAGTCGAGGTTGGTCAGGGAAGGCTTCCTAGAGGAGGCGCACCTGGGCTATGCCCGATCAGAAAGAAGGTAGGAGAGCACATGGCAAGTAGGAGAGCGCATGGCACCTCCTGGTAATGACAATGAGTGTGGTGGCCTTCAGAGGTCAGCATAGGCCAGGGGGAGGCAAGACATGAAGTTGGAGGGGTCACCCAGCTGGGGCCTTTCAGGAAGGGCCTGGAATGTCTCACCAGGGACACTGGGTTTGACCCTCTGGGAGATGGGGAGGTATGGAAGGGTTGAGGGCAGGGAGAAGGAACTCTGCAGAGGTACAAGGGGCTGCTGTAGGGAAAACACCCCACTCTCTCCTCTCCTATTTCCCAATGAGTGGAAAATGCAGAGAGGTAGATTTTGCCTCAAGAAAAAATGAGCTTCCACACTGGAATCCTTTCCCAGGAACCACACGGCCCTGCCTCCCTCTCCCTCCCAGCGGCGCTCATTCGTCTCTCCAGCGTCCGGGGGGATCGCTGAGGCTCAGAGAGGCCACAGACACTGAGAAAGTAGTGGGATGGAAATTGAACGCTTCGATTTCAGCACTATGCCCCCTCCTGCAAAGCCACTGATTTTGAATAACCCACAACGAACAGAACTGGGGGTAACAAGCTTCGTGTCCTCAGAGGTGGTCAGGGTATTCGTCAGGAACGGTGGGTGCTCGGTCTCTGTGCTCCTTGGGCACTGCAGCCCGACCCACGCTGCAGCTTACACACAGCTTATAGTGTGCACTGGCCTGGCGGAGGTACTAAACACTACATGTTTCTTGCCGAGTGGATGAAAGAGTTTCATGAATCTATGAGCAAGTCTGCCACCAAAGGAAATAAGCCTGAAGTCTTCAAACTGCCTCTTTAATCACCACCGCTTTGGGCCAGCGCTGGGATGGCAAAGGGGTCTTGATGTTGGTGCCAGCACCAGTCGACTGGCAGGGATTGCTGGAGGATGATGCTGGAGTCGCGCAGCAGATTCATGGATGGACTAGAGATGTCTGCTAGGATGAAGGATGGGGACCCAGTTCCTCAGTACAGAGAACCATCCTTCGCTTACCTTCTTTAAGACCGGAGACCACGGGGAAATGACATCAACATTTCCCATAACCCTATAGACCTAATATTGAAAAGAGCCTCTCCTATGTGCCAGGCTCACCTGACCTTAACTAATTCCATCTTCATAACAACCCCATGAAAGAGGCTATGTTATTGCCCCCATTTTGCAGGTGAGGAAACTGAGGCACAGTGGAGTGAAGGAACTGGCCAAGGTACCACAGGGTAAAGTGGCTGAACAGAGTGCTGGGCTCAGGCAGTCTGACTCCACAGGAAACCTTCACTGTGAGCAGACGGCTGTCAGCAAGCGCTACCGGGGTGCAATAAGGATGCTCTGACTCCCCGATCCGAGAGACAGCAGATCACTGTGCCTGCCCAGTCCTCAGCAGGCACACATGAAGCATGACCACTGCTGGGCAGAAGAAAGGCCTGTGCCTTGGATTGTGATGTGGCCAGGACTCTCTTGGGAATGTAGAGACACCACAAGCTGAGACCGGATGAGAGAAAAGAAACCTAGAAAAATTCCCTTTCCTGGGGGCCACTTCCTGAGCAAAGTGGAAAAAGCGCCCTCTGGGTTCAAATCCTGCCTCTGCCCCATTGCCGGGAGTAGAATCCCAGATGACTCACCCAGAGCCACCAGTGGTTAGATGCCTTAGCTATATGGGCTTAGCACCACCTCTGACTAGGGTGTGGCCACACATCTGGCATACAGTAAGTGCTTAATAAATTAGTGCTCTCTTTATGGTGGCACCTGGGAACAGGCCGATGGCAACCTTCATGTCACAGACGGGTCACCACCATTCAACAGGTGGATGGTTCCTTCAGAATTCTATGAAATCCAGGCGTAAGGCAGGAAAGAGGGAGGGTTGAGGCGCTAACCCAAAGATCTCGGCTTGGGTGGCAAGTGTGGGTTTGACCAAGCTGTGTGTCCTTGATCAAGCCCCATCCCTGCTCTGGGCTGAGTCGCCTCCTCCATAAGATGTGCGGATAAGAATGCTGGCCACGCCTCTGCCACTTTTATCTTTAGCACAGCTGGCTGGGAGGCCTGGGACATCAAGATTTTCTGAACTAAGTCAAACTCTCCACACTGCTCTGTGCTGACAGGACTTGACACAGAAGAAATTAAGCCCAATCCTCTCTGGGAAGAAAACAATCAAGCAGAATATAAAGGTCAGTGCCCTCCTTTTACGCCTCAGGCAGCTGGAGATAAGAGGCTCGGATAATTAAAAAATGACCCTAACTCCATTCATTAGTCTCATTTTAATGCCTTATTTGTATGGTAGCGGGAGCAGTAAGTCGGGCATTTGAAGCTATTTCCAAGACAAGATTTAGAATGTCTGTGAGCGACTCTCAAGGACCTTGTGGTGATGCCAAGATCATGCACTTTGCCTGGGAGAGCCATGTGCACACTGCCAGCTGAGCAGCCACACACAGTTTTTCTATCATGCTTGGCTCAGGCTAAGCGCACATCAGCATGTGCCTCTGGAGCACAGGGTGCAGACAGCTGGGGGACAGCAGAAGTGGGGCGAGGGGTGGGGACTGCAATGCAGGAAGCTGGTGGAGGGTACACGGAGCCCAATGGGTTAAAAAATCACATAGGGCCAACCCAGAAGGCTGGCCTGGAACGTCTAACAATTACTAACACTTCCTCGGGTTCAGGCTGGCCAGACCATCCCGAATCCAGAGCCCTAAGGGCCCTGGGGGAGCCTCCCTCTCCCGTCAGGGCCCTCACATGCTTTCTAAACATCCACCTTGGCTCTTGTGAGCTACCCCAGAAACTCTGAGCCACACCTCCCCACCCTATTGCCCATTGCAGGAAGAGGCCCTGGCCCCCAGGGAACCAGGCCAGGCTGGGGTGCAGGGAGAGGAAGGCCCCACCTACCCAGGCCCGTCACCTTCCGCAGGCAGGTGAGTGCGTACTGCAGGCGGCTACACTCCTCGGGGCTGGCCCCGCAGCGCCGCAGCGTCTCCTTGACCTTGGCCTCGTTCATCTCCAGCAGCGCATCCAGCGTGAACTCCCGGGGGATCTCCTGAGGGGTACAGGAGGGACAGGCAGAGAGGTGGGTGAGCAGTCAGCAGACCCGGAGCCCCTTCCCCCTCAGGCTGGCCTCCTGCTGAGTGGCAGGGGCCAGCTGCTGCCACCAGAGCCACCACGTGCTTGAGGACACAGGCAGAGCCCTCACCCCCACCCTCGGTGCTCACAGAGACAGCAGCTGAAGGGACTCCAGGGGAAGGGTTGGGAAGAAGAAAAAGCCCAAAAGGTTGTGATGAGAGCATGCTGTCCCTCCTGCTTTTTATTCTTCCACAAAGAAAAATGAACCATGACGATTTTTTAGAGTGACAAGAACTTCAGACAAAGAGGGCCCTTTATAATTCTGTTGTATTAGAATCAGACAAGACAGATTTCAAATAAAATTAGCTTAACAAGGGAAGGATTAAAAACTTAACCCTTGCCAAGCACTGCAGAGATGCCACCTCATTACTGGACCCTGTCAAAACCTCCCAGTGGGCCCACCCACAGCTGAAGGAAGAGGTATGGAGAGGTTATGTCACCTGGACAAGGTTGCTGAGCCCTAAGGGCAAGAGGGTGGCAGGCAGATTTTAAGGTGGCCCGTGACCTGAGTCCCGTGGTGTCACTCCTGATAATGTTACAGGACAGTAGTCCCCACACCCCATCCATGGTTTTGCTTTCTGCAACTTCAGTTACCTGTGGCCAACCATGATCCGAAAATATTAAGTGGAAAATTCCACAAATATTCCCGCAATAAACAATTCATGCATTTTAAATTACCCGCTGTTTTGAGTAGCAAGATGAAATCTCATGCCGCCCCACCCAGGACGTGAATCATCCCTTTGTCCTGCAGATCCACACTGTCTCCGCTCCCCGCCAGTTAGTCACTTAGCCATGTCGGTTATCAGATCAACTGTCACAGTACCTCATCACCGAGGCACTTTATCATCTCACATCATCACACGGAGGGTGGTGAGTACAGTGTGATCAGATATTTTGACAGAAACACAGAGAATCTATATTCACTTAACTCTTATTATAGTATATCAATACACGTGCTGTATTTTATTATTAGTTGCTTTTAATCTTTTACTGTGACTAATTTATAAAGTTTATCAGAGGTACATACAGGAAAAATCCATATTACATAGATAGCGTTTGGTACTATCTGTGGTCTTGGAACATATCCCATGAGGATAAGGGGCGATTGGTGTATGTGGCAAATGAGATTATCCAAGTAGGCTTGACTGAATCACGAGACTTTTAAAAGCAAAGGGTTTTCTCTGGCTAGTAGCAGAGAAATCTTCAGAGGCTGGCAGCCTGATAAGGACTCTGCACGCTTTGAAGGAGGCGGCGGCCATATGAGAAGGAATTCGGGTGGCCTCTAGGATAAAGCCCCCAGCTGATAGGGAGTAGGGACGTCTGACCTACAGCCACACGGAACTGGATTCTGCCAATAATCGGAATGAACTTGGAAGTGGATTCTGAGTGAGAGGATGGCCTGGCCTACCGCTGGCCTGAAGGTCTGTGAGAAGCTAAGTAGGGATGCTAGCAGAGGCCACCAGTATCCCTCCCTCCCATCTTTACCTATAGAACTAAGAGCTGATCAATGGGTGGTGTTTTAAGCTGCTACATTCTTTAAATTCGTTATGCAATAGAAAACTAATACAAAGAGTGAACATTTGAATCAAGGCCAACTGGCTTCAAAGCTTGTGCTGTTTCTTCTCATCAAGGTGGGAAGAACCCCCCCAACCCCCCAGGTCTAACTCCTTTGAGCCTCATGTGACTCGAACAGATTCGAAGACCAATGGGATATGTTCCTGGCCTCAAGTGGCTTGTAGCCCAGTGGGAGGTGACAACATGAAAACAAGTACTTACAATGCAAGGAGATAGTGGGGTAGAAGAGAGAGAATTCAAAGAGCTAAGGTGACAACAAGAAAACAAGTACTTATAACACAATGAGATAGTGGGGTAGAAGAGAGAGAATTCAAAGAGGTAAGGGATCAGATCAAGCTTTTTTTTTTCTTTACCCCTTCTATATTTCTAGATTTTCTGTAACAGGGAATACCTTTTCTTTTTTTTTTTGAAGGGAATTCCCATACCTCCCACACCTTTATGAGCCCTGTGAAGCTCATAGTTCTTGAGAATCTAAGTGGATTTTTGATGTTAAAGAGTAATTTCATTGTCGTTCTATTCATAGCTGTAAATGTTTGCTGTGTCTCAAGTGTCAAAAGTGAGCCCGAGAAGACACTGTCTGGGCATCCTGAGGGTAAGGGGCCAGCCTATGCCCCTCCTTTGGTATCATGTTAGCATATTCTATAATCTCCCAGGCTGCGGGCAAGGCTTTCATCACATTTTACACCAAAATGAAACCAGACACGTAACAATACCAAGAAACTCCACACTGGTTGACCAGACCCTCGACTGTCAGGAACCCTTCCAGATGGTAAAACTAAAGCATCTCAGGAAACCACTGACAGAAACAGCACAGAGCAGGCTGATTAGATCAATGGCCCAGGCAGAAGCTTTTATTCAATGACAACAGTCTTCAGAGACAAGCAGTTTTGACATCTTTTGTCCCATTTTACTAAGAAAAGTGACTTGGTAATATTACCAGGGCAAGAACAAAAGTGCCCTTCACCTAACACAACTGTACAACACCCCCCCACCCCCACCCCCGCCATACACACCTTTTCTCTGGTTGGGGTTCTTCAGTTTGTGGCTCACCTCCCCCGCTCACTCACACACACACACACACACTCACTCTCTCTCTCTCTCGCTCTAATTTTCCCAAGGCTGTGATGACTCAGCAGTTACCCCACATCCCCCACCCCCAGGATGACTCCGTGGTTTACCTGAAGATGAGAGGTCTGTTTGATGGTGGCCAGCAGGGAGCCAGGCCTCAGAAACTCGACCCCCAACCTAACTATAGGGTCAGGGGTTGTTTTCTTTCTTTTATTTTTTTCTTCAACCACAACAATTTTCAGTTTCCTAAATATAATAACTACAACGTTATTACAAATTATTCACTAACATAATATGCCCAGTGCTATACGTTATCTCCACTCTAAACAACTCAGCAAATACTAATAGATACATTAAGCCCATTTTTCTGAGGTTCAAAGACCTCCTCTGGCCTAATAAATGGCTGGGCCAAAAGTGAAGCCCTAATGGGCTGGGCCGATTTCAAATCTCCTTCAATCCCTCCACGTGGCAAAGCCTTGGGATGCAGCAGCCACTGGTTGGGAGAGACTATTTTTTCAAACAAGTTAATTTCTACCTACTTTCTGAAAAATCTATTCTTTAAAATAGTATGTTCTTTGTTCTTTAAGCAAGTGAAGCAATCTCCTTACAAAGACAAAGAGTATGTTCAAGTCCATTCCCCTCCAAAAAAAAAAAAAGAAAAGAAAAGAAAAGGTATTCCCTAGAGCTTTAAATTAGCTGGGAAGTGTTTTGGGGACCCATTCACCGCACTGTAATAAAGGAGGGAGGCATCTGTGCTTCCTCCCTTGCCTCCTCCCCATGCTCTAACACAAACCAGAGGTAAGGGGTTGCAAGACCAAACTGGGGGCTGGGGTAACCGGGTTGCCCACGCCTCTCCCAAAACAAGTAACTTGACCTTCCAGCTCTTGCTGTCTGGGCTATGAACTGTGCATCTCCCCATCAATGAAATTATAGAGAGCTGAGCACACCATCCAATAGCAAATATCGTGATTATCATTTCTGAGCCACTGTTCCTCCCACTGTCCAATCCCTCCTCCCTGCAGGGCTGGACTGCTGAACTGGGGCAGGGACCACCTTGGCCTGTTCAGAAGCTGCAGTCAATGGAGCCACCTGCCAGTCACCAAGCAGGCCACCTGGTACAAGGGCCACAAACACAAAGCCTCAGTCCCAGGCCTTGGGAAGAGACAAGACCAGCAGGGACAGCCCCCTCGATCTATCTTTTCAGGGAGATACATGTGTTAGAAACACTTTTCTTGACTCTGTACTGGGCAAGAAGCCCAACAGTAGCAATGGCAATGCTAACCACAAACCCACCCTCTGTCCTCACTCAGAGTTGGGGGTCGGGGACAGGTGATAGAGGACACCACACCTTCTCGGTTTAAAATAAACCTGAATTATTTTTTATTTTTTGACACAGAGTCTTTTTACTCTGACGCTCTGGATAGAGTGCCATGGCATCATCAGAGCTCACAGCAACTTTAAACTCTTGGGCTCAAGAGATCCTCTTGCTGCGGTTTTTCTATTTTTAGTAGAGATGGGGTCTTGCTCTTGTTCAGGCTGGTCTTGAACTCCTGAATTCAGGCAATCTACCCGCCTCAGCCTCCTAGAGTGCTAGGATTATAGGCACGAGCCACTGCACTGGGCCTGAGTTTATTTTTAAATGGCTGGTTTTTACATGTGGCAATTCTAATCTGTACAGACAAAACAAATTGTGTCCATGGGTTCCACAAAGCCACCAAACATGGAGACATTATAGGAAGAATCAGATACCTTCTGAAGGTGGATCTGATCGGTGACTTCTATAGCTTTATTTCTGCAGGCAAAAGGGGAGGCCTGGTGGCCTGGCATTGAATACGCCATTGTGGCCAGGCCTTCTCAGTGAGGTCTGGAAAGAGGGCCTGGCTCCCACTCCTACAACTGACCTTGGGACCCAAAGTTAATTTAATTAAGGGGGGACGTGTAGGAAGCAGGCATGTTCTTGCCTGAGCCTCCAGCTAGATGTCTCCCCAGCAGGGTCTTGTGACCGTGGCCCCTGGCAGTGGCCCTGGTTATCTCTTAGTATCATAACTCAACAATAACCCTAAAGCAACTTGGCACCCTCAGACCTCACACGTGCATGTGACTTGCCCACCCACAGGGCCAGGCACAACCAAGTCTGAGTTAGGAAGTTATTTAAACCAGAAGAGCAGGCTCAACACCTGTAGCTCAAGCAGCTAAGGTGTCAGCTACATACACCAAAGCTGGCAGGTTTGAATCCAGCCCGGGCCTACCAAACAGTGACAACTACAACCAAAAAACAGCCATGCGTTGTGGCGGGCGCCTGTAGTCCCAGCTACTTGGGAGGCTGAGGCAAGAGAATCGCTTAAGCCCAAGAGTTTAAGGTTGCTATGAACTGTGATGCCACATACTCTACCCAGGGCAACAGCTTTAGGCTCTGTCTCAAAAAATAAATAAAAATAAACCAGAGGAGCAAATCAGAATAAATTAGGGAATCAGTTCTGCCACCTGCTAAAGGTGAACTTGCAGGTAAAGCCACTCGGAAACTTCCTCAGCTCTGAGAGGCTTCAGTACCCCAGGCAGGCATGCCTCCTGCCTCGTGCCACAAAGACAACGCTAAGTTGTCTCAAAGCCAAGGGCAAAGTGTCCCTTCTCTGCCCACACCTTGAAGTTCTGGAGAAGAACTGAAGGCTGGGAGTCCATTCTGTTTACAGGAAAATTACTGCCCACCCCAGCTTCTGTCTAACAAAGAAAATACAGAGCTAGAAACCAAGAAGGGAAAATTGTGGATACCCAGACTATTGTGTGAGATGCCCAGCTCTGGCTCCCGTGAGCCTTGGGTTAGCCTGGGAGCACATGAGAGGGGCAGCCAGAACAGGGAGCAGGGGACGAGGGCAGGAGAACCCTGGCTGCCCGCCTCTGCCACAGACCACGATGTATGTTTCCCAGTAGGTGACAGTAAGTTATTCTCTCTGATGATGATTAGCGCAGGGGCATACTGAACATTGAGGTCACTCCCCATCTGTGACAATTCAGCCGTGACATTAGTGGGCGACTGCTGATTTCCCTGCTCTACAGTGGAAAGTGGGAGGGGCTTCATCACACACGGCTGCCCCCTCCCCTCAGCACAGGCGTCACAGGCCCTGCAGCTCAGGGCCAGCTAGGTATCAGATGGCATCCTGGGACTTACCAGCAGCCACAGGACTGCCTGGGGCTATATTTAGAAACTGTGCCAGCAGACACTGAAAGCCACAGGCACACTCACTGGGGGTCAGTCAGGGGGACTGAGGATGCCGGGACCACCAGAATTTGGACTGAGGGAAGACTGAGAAGCAGCATTTCAAAGGAAGGCTGCTCCCTCGGTCACCTGCAGAGCCTGGACCCCTGCAGCGTGCAGGTGGCTGCATCTCCCAGCTCCCTGGCTGGGGACTAATAAGAGGGCCAAGGCTGTTCAGCCACAGACACTTCCCTGGGAACTGGTTACAGGAGAGAGGCCAAATGGATTTCTAGAGCCCTATGGGTGGTAACACAGACTCCTGTATACCTCTCCGAGGCTGGGGGGGCCTGGGGAGAGAGGGAGAGGAGCAAGTGGGGAAGGTTTCTATGGCAGCCCAGGATGGGAGCTGCATGTCTCAAATTGGCAAGGGAGCACCTGACAGATGTTCCTCCCCCTCGCCCCCACCGCTGGGGCTGGGGAGAGGAAGGAGTGAGACTGGGATAATAATAGTCAGATATTCTGGGAGGCAGAGGAGGGGCTGAAGCAGCAAGGGCCTGGGTCAGGCAGCCTCCGGGGATTTCCACCAGAGCTACAGAAAATTTGGGGATAATGGCCTTGTCCCTGGGCCACTTCTGGGCCCGGCCTCTTCACCATCCCACCTCAGGAAATAAGGACAAGAAGGCCTCCCCTGGGAGAAGTCAGTTGCTTTCTCAAGAGCAAACCCCAGCTTCTGGACACACTGCCCAGTCTGCCAGCAGAGTGAAGGAAAGAGCCGACGTGGTCCTCACAACTCCCTTGACCTTGGACAAGGCCCTGCCCCCTCTCTGAGCTTCGGTTTTCTCATTTATAAAATGAGTGGCCTTGGCTAGATCAGATCAGTGGCTCTCAGGCCTGGCCATGCCCTTGGAATTACCTGGGGAACTTTAAAAAAGATCAAACTGCCTTGGGCAGTGCCTGTGGCTCAGTGAGTAGGGCGCAGGTCCCATATACGGAGGGTGGTGGGTTCAAACACTGCAACGGCCAAACTGCAACAACAACAACAACAACAAAAATAGCCAGGCATTGTGGTGGGCGCCTGTAGTCCCAGCTACTCGGGAGGCTGAGGCAAGAGAATCCCCTAAGCCCAAGAGCTGGAGGTTGCTGGAAGCTGTGACACCAGGGCACTCTACCAAGGGCAACAAAGCGAGACTCTATCTCTAAAAAAAAAAAAAAAGATCAAACTGCCTGGGGCCTGCCTCATATCAGCAGAATCAGAATTTCATGGGGTGGGACCCAAAGTCTGGCCTAAGGCAGAGAGGGAATGAGAACACCTGTTCAGAAGGCAGACATGGCCAGGTGGGGCTGTGCTCTGGAGTTGGCCTCCAGAGAGAGGAATGGCCCAGGGGAGAGAGGGAATGAGAACACCTGTTCAGAAGGCAGACATGGCCAGGTGGGGCTGTGCTCTGGAGTTGGCCTCCTGCCTGTCCTCTCAGGAGGCCCATGCTCCCCGATGTCTCAGGAGGTGTCCCCTCCCCTGTACCAGGGTCTGTCTTCCCCCTCCCGCGAGGCTTGTGGGGGCTCACAGTGGGAGCCAAGCTGGAAACCTTCAGGGACTGCAGTCTCTGGCCTGGGTGCTGCACATCAAGGTTGCAGGGGTGGAGGTCAAAGGGGAGGAAGAGACAAGAGGGGATTGAGAAAGGGTGACTGTTAAACACCAATTACACACATCCTGGGTGCCAGGCACCCCGCTGGATGAACCACAGAGGTCAGCACATGCAACCCCCATAACCCCCTGAGATGAGAGACAAGGCTCAGAGAGGGTGGATCACTTGCTCAAGGCCACACAGCACGATGGGCGAGGCTGGGGCATGGCTGACTCTACCCACAGCCAGCCAGCCCTCTGCTCTGATGCCCACTGCCTTGCTCTATGAAGTTAAGGTCTTTTACCAGGGCAGAGTTTATTCGCAGCCACTATAGGTCACACCACCCCTCCCTACTCTACCCACTGACCCAGTCAGAGTGAGCTCTGGCACTGTAGTCATAGCATGGTAACCTCCAGTCTGGTGGCTCACTCAGCCACTCAACAAACACACACTAGCTAAGCAGGGCTCCGCGTCCTGCTGGGCCCTGGGCCTGGCTGCTTCTCCTTTCTCACTTCCCTTGCTGGTGCGTCCACTCCCCGTGCAACCCCCAGCACACAGGCAGCAGGAGCACATCTGCCGTGTAGGCAGCCTGCATTCTGTCATCTTTTCTGTGTCATCAACACACATTTCTAAAATCGCTGCTTCTGGCTGCCATTTGAAAATGGCCAGACATGTCCTGCAGTAGAGGAACACACATGTACCCCAGCTCTGGTGGCTAATGTTTCCCAAAACACGTGCTACTCTCAAAATGGAGAGAGGAGAGAGTTAGATAGGTTTCTACAGAGTAGTTTTCCCTACACCCAGGATATCTGCCAAGCGTGAAATTAAATAATTAAAGAGTATTATCCACAAGACCCCACAGTAAAAATTGGATCAAAAATGGAATATGTGGGTGGTGCCTGTGGCTCAGTGGCCCCATATACCTAGGGTGGCGGGTTCAAATCCGGCCCCGGCCGAACAGCAACAAAAAAATAGCCGGGCGTTATGGTGGGTGCCTGTGGTCCCAGCTACTCGGGAGGCTGAGACAAGAGAATCGCCTAAGCCCAGGAGTTGGAGGTTGCTGTGAGCTATGTGATCCCTTGGCATTGTACCGAGGGTGACAAAGTGAGACTCTGTCTCTACAAAAAAAAAAAAAAAAGAAATGTGCTAAAATAGACCAGATACAGTGGCTCACACCTATAATCCTTGTACTTTGGGGCACTGAGGCACGAAGATTACTTGAGGCCAGGATTTCAAGACCAGCCTAAGCAAGAGCAGGACCTCATCTCTACAAAAAACATAAAAACTCAGCTGGGTGTGATGGTGTGCGCCTGTAGACCCAGATATTCAGGAGGCTGAGCCAAGCAAGACTACTTGAGCCTAGGAATTTAAGGTTTTAGTGAGCTATGATCATGCCACTGGACTCCAGCCCAGGCAAAACAAGACCTTATTTTTTTTTAAAAAGAATACTTTAAAATGTTAAAGACTTTTAAAAGAACATTCAAAAGGAGGACAGGGGTCTGGGTGGGACTGGGAGGAGGGAGGGCTTGCCAGTAGCCAAAGAGCTGCCTTAACCCCTGGGTGACGCTTGGCTTCTGGGGAACAGGCAAATGGGAAAGTCTCTCCCCACACAGAACAGAGCCGTGGGAGGAGCCAGAGCTGAGGAAGCCGGGTTCAGGGGCCTTCCCCCCATTCCCTGGGGCAGTGGCTGGGTGAAGGGGCTATAGAGGAGGATGAGCACATGATGTTCCATCCCAACAGGGACACTTCTCCTTTAAGGAGTGGCAGAGCTGTGACAACAAACAGGCAAGCTGGGATGCAGCTAATCCTCTGCAGAGGGTGCAGGGAGCCAGGTCTGGTCTAAAATGTACCTGCCCATGTGGGACCCTCACTCTCCCAGGGACCAAGGCAAAGGCTGAAATAAACAGGGATCGTGGGTTGGCCGCATCTCCAGCATCTCCCTGTTTCAATCCCCCCCCTCCTCCTCTCCATGAAGCAGAGAACTGTCAGGCGGCCTCCTCCCGCTTCTGCCTCCTGCACACGCACAGGGTGAGAGCTCCGCGTCCAGCTGGCAAGGCCGCTTCGCCAGAGCACGCCTGGACTGTGAGCAGGCTCTGAGCACTAGCCTTAGAGCCGGTGGGTCCCTAGGAGGGCCAGAAGACAAATCACAGACTCTCCCCGACCCCCACCAGAGGGACACATCCCTACGTCCAGCACGGGGGCAGTCCACCTGTCTGTCCAGGTAGGCAGGAACCAGCCTGCAGGAAGCAAGCCCAGAGCTGGAGACCTGGGCACTAGGCTCCTCTGCCTGAGGACAAGGGCTGCATTGTGTGTCCAGCCAGGAGACAGATCTCTCAGGAGATGCTGGCAGTGGGCAGCCTCTCTCTGCAGTTTTCCAGAAACCCTGAAAATAATTCCTGCCATATAGCTGTAAGAGCAAGGGGCCTCGAGGCTACAGGAGCTCTACAGCCCCTGGGCAGACAGCCAGGACCCAAGCTGGGGGACCCATCGCCATAGCTAGCAGGTTCTCAGGGCATGAAAGGGGATACTCAAGAGGTTAAGAAGAAACCATTTCTTTGCCAAGGTCAAAGACAGACTTCAAAGGGACCTTAGGAACCATCTAATCCAACGTTGATTTTAGAGAGGAGAGAATCAAAGCCCAGAGAGGGAAGGGGACATGCCTGACTCACCCAACCAATTCTGACACTGGTTCTCTCACAGGGTCAGAACCAGATGTCCAGGCACCCCTGCCAGTAACCAACACAGGATACACGTGTCCCTGGGAGAGCTCAGCCGTCTCCATGGGGGGCATTCCCTATCCTGATGTACAGCTTTCATTCCTTCTAGGTTTTCTGAACTGGTCCAAGAAGGAAGCCAAGGGGAAGATTTCCCAAAGCCTGCCCTTAGAATCGCCTCCCTCTGCCTGAGCAATGCCAAGCCACATGCCTGGGCTCTGAGCACGTTCTGGGCACCTGGCCTCACCAGGAGCCTAGCAAATCCCTAACATCTCGGTGGATTAGAAGACAGTGCGCAGACAGAACTCCTTAAGTCCATGTTCTTGTCCACCCCTAATCATCCCTGCTTCAGTGACGGTGCATACTTTTCTTCTTTTTAAAAGTAAGAAGGTGATTCTCACATCACCAGCTACACCCAAACACCCAGGTTCTGAGCCAAGGCCTAAGCCCCACTTGGGGCTGTGTACAGTGTACTGATTCTCACTAGGTTTCCCGACACACTTCCTCTCCTCACAACCAGTCTACTAACAATAATCACTGGTGCTACCACCACTTGGTAAGTGGCCTGGGCTTGGCAGCTGAGCAGCCGAGGCTCAGAGAGATTGTTACTCACCTTAAGACACAGCAAGTAAGTAGCAGGTGCTGGATGGACCCTGGTCCCACGTCATCCCAAAGTCAGCACCCTCTATACCAGTGGTTCTCAACCTTCCTAATGCCGCGGCCCTTTAATACAGTTATTGCAGGTCGCGACCCACAGGTTGAGAACCGCTGCTCTATATGGACTAGCCTCCCTGGCCTTGCTGGTCAGAAGTACCGGGAGGCAGGCCAGGGTCGGCCCACACACCTCTGGGCTCTGAGGCTCCCTGTAAGAGCAGCAAGCTAGAGCTCAGTGTGTGTCCTGTTCAAATCATGATAATGAAAAGACCAAACGCCATTTGCCAGGAGGGTGGGGCAGATCCCATTTTAGGACAAGGCTGACTGTTCCCAGCTACCTTATCACAGATAGGGAATGGAATCACGACATGGAAGCACTCTACCCCAACACCCAGATTTCTCCACAGTGCTCTAGAGCTAGTTAGCAAAGCAAGGGCTCAGAGTCCAGCCACACGCAGCCAGCCATTCTGGGGAGCCATGGAAAGGCCTCTTGGGCCCCGGCCTACCTCATGACCCTCCAGCCCAGGCTGGCTCAGGCCTTGGGCTTCCCTCAGCTTCACGGGCGGCGGGGCCTCTGTGCCTCTGGAGACCCTGGCTGTCACCCAGCTCCACAGGCAATGCATGGTGACCAGGCCCCGGCCCAGGGTCTCTGGCAGCCCCGGCCCCGGAGCAGTGTCTCGGGGAAGAACAAGGCAGGGAGAGGCGTTTGTTTTCACAACTAGTAGTGAACAGTCACTGCAGCCAAAAATAGTCTGTGCCTGCAAGCTGGGGAGTCAGCACATACCTCTCAGAGCAGGTGCTGGGTGTCAGACGCCAGGTCTGATAGGCCTCACAGCAGGGGGCTGGGGACCTGGTGCCCAGGATACTGGCCACAGGGGCGTTTCCCCTGCCTTAATGCCTCCCTCCAAAAAGTAAGATCTGAGTCAAAAAGGAGCCTGGTCATCTCCCTCCTCCCAATGAATCATCTGGGGGAACCCTCACCCCCACATAAACTCCACCTGCCCCCCAACCCCTGCAGCCTCTCACACTCGGAGTGGGTGGTCAGCACACCACAGGGAGAGCCCCCAGGCGCAGCAGACGCTCTGGATGACACGTAAGAAAGCAGTTCAACAGGATGCCTCGCTGTCAGAACTCCTAGAAATACACAGCAGAAACCATGAACTTGAGTATGCATTAATGGAAAAAAATACATGTGAGAAAAAGTTAAGTGCTGACTGTCGGGCTTGGCAGGGTCATGCAGGGATATTGTTTTCTGCTTTGAGCTTTTCTGTATTTTTAAATTTTCCTACAATGGGCATTCACAATAAATTTAGGAAAAGTTGCTTTAAAATAATAATAAAAACAATAAAAGAAAAAAGGGACACAATTATAAGAAGGACATCATCTAATAAACGCAATCAGTATAACCTAATTCTTTGTACCCTCAATGAATCTCCCCCCCTAAAAAAAAATTGGGAAAAAAATAAAATAATAAAAAGAAAAAGGAAAGATGCTCAGACATTGCAGAAGTTGTGCACAACACTATTCCATCTATGAAAACTTAGAACAAGCCAAAGAGAAAGAATTTCACGACCCAGCTTTGGAGCCAGACTTCCTGGATATGAATCCTGACTTCACTGACAAAGTCACTTAGTTTCCCTATCTCTACCGTATACTGAGGATAAAAGCGTTGCCTCCTCATAAATGAGACACTCCGTGTACAGCTCGCAGCCCAGTCCTGGCACACTGGGAGTGCTCACTAAATAACTGGAGCATAAATTCATGAATAAAATACAAAAGCAAAGTCCAGTACACAAAGAGGGCTGAGAAATAGATCAAAGTGTTTACAGTGTTTCCTTCGGGTAGTAAGATAACGGTGCAAACCAATAATAAATGGTAGCTACTATTGTTTTCTATCATGTCTATACTTTCTCCATTTTGAAAATGAGCGTGTGTATAAATTACTGGGTGTTAAGAAAAAAAACCTAAAAAGCCAAGAGCTCAATGACTGTCTCAGAGTAAGATTTTATTTTCTTTGCTTTTCTGTGTTTTCTAAGATGAACATTTATTACTTTCATGGTGAGGAAAATGAGAAATATCACCCCCAAACCCTGAGATATGGGCTCACCGAACATATTCTAGAAACATGACCTCTGCAAAACCCTCCCGGGGAGCTGTAAAGCCTCTGACAAGTCTGAGGCCCTTTGCCCCACTGCCCCCGGATACAAGAGTTCTGTTTCCTAATAGGAAAGGGAGGTACAATGATCACCTAAGACCCTCCCCAAGTGACCTCCATGGAGGTCTGGGGGTGGGTTCCGCAGTAGCCAGTGTTACTGTGATCTGACGGGGGTGTGTGTGTTTATATGCCTCTGCTCCTGCCAGCAGGACTGTCTTTCCTCCAGGAACCCTTTCCTGAGAGCAAGTGGCCCTGGCTTCCTAGGCTCCTATACCAAGGCTAAGCCTTTTGAGCCACCTGGAGTTCTCCATCCTCCTAGTCCAGCAGGGGGAGGGGAGGGGGTCACAGGATGAGCATGCGACCAAAGCTGGAGTCCTCCCTGGGACTGACGTTCAGCTGCAGTTCTCAGGGAAGCAGCTCTTCATCAGCAACAATGGTGGAAGGGAGCAAGGGTTAGAGGCCTGTGCCCTTCACACATGCCAGGCAGAGTAAGCCTGCCTGAGGGGTCCCTGCATCCAGACTTTTCTGGACTTGTATTACCTAAACCGAGAAGTCTTTGTTTTAAGCCAGTTGGTATCTGAACTTGCTAAGGAAAAGTTCTACCTAGGAGAAGACTATTTGCATATTATAGCTTTTCATTAGTAAGAGCTTACTATGTGCCATTCTTCCATTTATCTATCCATCCATCCATCCATCCATCCATCCACTTAACAAATAGGTACCAAATACCTCCATGTCCCAGGCATCTTACTCAGCACTGGAAATACAACACTGAACAAGCTATACAGTCTTTTCCCTAGGGAGCTTACATTTTACTAAGAACCACAGAATAAAAACAAATAAAAAACAACTAAAATATGTCATTGTAATTTGAATTTGCTACAGAGGAAAGAGCATGTTGAGATGAAGTCTTGGCTATGAGGGCGTCTAAGTTCAGACAGGGTGGTCTCCCTCAAGAGCTGACCTCTAGGCCTTGGTCAGGGGATGAGATGATACCAGCCATGAAGGCAGAGAAATTTCCAGGCAGAGGAAACAGAACATACAGAAGCCCTGGGCTGAGACAGGAAATGATCCGACGTGTTCTACAGCCAGCGGCCAAATGAGGAGTGACAGGAGATGACATGAAAGGGGGCGGCAGAAAATGCTGAACATTTCGGGGCCTCAGTGGTAATGTGAGGGGTTTGGATTTTGTGCTGAGTACAGCAAGTGACCCATGAGGATTTAACTCAGAAACGCGAGATGACTGGATTTGAGTTTTAGGAAAAATCACTCTTGGCTTATGAAGAATAAAATAAAGGAGAGGGCAGGAGTGGATACAGAGAGTAACGTGGGGGCAGTGCCGAGGTCCAAGCAGTAGCCAGGACCGAGGAGGAAGAAGTGATGATAAGGACACAGATGAATTCAAGACATACTACATTTGGAAGTAGAGCCAGGCCAGTGGGGTTTGCTAGGGGATTGAATGTGGGGGCTGAGGAAGCAGAAAGGATCAGAAATGACTCCTAAGTTTCTAGCTACAGCAACAGACACACAAGTAAATAGGATCAAAGAAGTTAAAGGTCTTGTCCAAGGTCACACTGGTGGCTAGTGGCAAAGTCAGGATTTTTTCTCTTAGGGCCAGGACCTGAGCCACCTGCTTCCAGAAGTCACTCTTAACCCATCTTGCTTTCCAGTCCTGTAGCCAGCCCAAAGGCATATAGCTGGGAGCAGGGGCCACTAGAATGTATATGCTACTATTTTTTAAAAAGGATGAGAGAAGAGACTCTTGCTTCATAATAAGTAAAACAATACAATGTTGACAAAAAATTTCCCGGTGGTATCTGGCTAGCCAGGTCTGTTCTAGAGCAATCTTGCTTTGAGGTGGTCCTGGAGGAGATGTCTCTGGCACACACCAGGCCAGAGACATCTCACGGCAAGGCCACAGGCACACACTCTGTTCAAGTGCAGGCTGTCACTAATGGAAACGGAACAGCTTAGGAGCCCCAGGTCACCAGCGGCCAGCCCATCTTCAGTCTCACTAGGATCCCCAGGTCACCAGTGGCCACCCCATCTTCAGTCTCAGTAGAGGTCCTTGAGGTGCAACCTTCAGGCCCAGATGGGAGTGCTCCTGAGACACCGTGGTCCAAAAGACCAGACCTCTGTGGATAATCTTACTTGAATCCACTGATTCAACAAGAACGCCTACTATACGCCAGACACTGGGGGTCGCGCCATGAAGGAGCTGCCAAGTCTCTGCCCACATGGCGCTTCTAGTCTCTTCAGTGTGCACTGGACTTGGCAGCCCAGAAATCCAAAGGACTCGTCAAAAATGCCAAAACCACAGGCCTAAGCAGGACACTCATGCCCATGATGTTTCAGATTTCTACAAACCAAGGATACCTCTACTCTGAAATCTGAAAAGAGAATACCTTTGGCTCAAGATCAGAAAAATGAACTATTTTGGCAGCGCCCGTAGCTCTGTCGGCAGGGCGCCGGCCACATACATCTAGGGTGGCGGGTTCGAATCCGGACTGGACCTGCTAAGCAACAATGACAACTGCAATGAAAACATAGCTGGACATTTTGCAGGCACCTGTAGTCCCAGCTACTTGGGAGGCTGAGGCAAGAGAATCACTTAAGCCCAAGAGTTTGAGGTTGCTGTGAGCTATGATGGCACGGTACTCTACCCAGAGCAACAGCTTGAGACTCTTGTCTCAAAAAGAAGGAAGGACGGAAGGACGGAAGGACGGAAGGAAGGAAGGAAGGAAGGAAGGAAGGAAGGAAGGACGGAAGGAAGGACGGAAGGAAGGAAGGAAGGAAGGAAGGAAGGAAGGAAAGAAAAGAAAAAGAAAAATGAACTACTTCATCTACTGGAGAGAGTGATCCCAGAGCCAAAGGGACGGGGACTTAGGTTCAGAGCCTAGAACAGCACCTAGCACACAACAGGTGCTAAATATGCACTCGGTGGATGAATGAGTGATGGAACGAACAAAAGAAAACCTGGAAGTAGCCCCCCAGCTCCGAACCTCACCACATTTGATCCCTTCCTCCCTCGAGTCCATCCGTCAGCTTTGCATCCTGGTGACACGTAGGCGTGTGTATCCCACCAGCTGTAGGCCTCCAGGGTAATTATTCTGCTGTGAGCATTAACCTGGGTGCCTGGCACAGGTAAGTGATCGGTGGGTGCATAATGAGTGGACGTCAAGTTAAGAAGAAGTAAGAGGAGCAAGGACAGGGAGGGAGAGAGAGAAAAGGGAAAGGAAGAAAGAGAAGGAGGGAGGATGAAACAATGTCTGTCAATTCAGTTATACAGCTATTAATACACGCAGCAGTCCCAGACTGGACTGTGCCGGCTAAAATATAAGGTAATGAAACTGTGGAGAGGAAGTAAGTCTGGCTTTGGAGACACCAGGACCTGAGTTTGAATCCTGACTCTGTCATCAGCTTGCTGTGTGACACTGACAAGCCACTCAACCTCTCTGAGCCGCAGGTTTGCTCAGCTGCAAAATGGGGATTTCCTTTTCCCCAGCCCCAAGCGTTAAGGATTAAACAGGATGAGAGATACAAAATGTCAGCTTTACAGCTTTCCCCCTTCCTTCCACGTTCCCACTTCAGCTCCTCTCCTGGTTTGCAGGGTGACACAGTCCACCACTACAGCGCCCATTTTCCCATTGTAAGTGGGGGGCCCTATGGCCCAGGCCCACTGGGCTGGTACCAAGATCCAACCCCCAGTGCTGAGACATCCATTCCTCTGCACCAAGGCTTCCCTGGACAGCTGGGGCTGACATATTGGCACAGGTTCCCCCAGGAGGCAGGCGAGGGTGAGCGGTGCTTCCAGGACCGGCCCTCAGTTAGCAAAGAGCGAGGCTGGAAGGTTGGCATCCCATCCACGGGAGAGGGTGGGGGCCCCGGGGAAGAGGAGTACAGAGAGGCTGGGTGTGGGGGAGCTCAGGCTCAGGAGTCATGCTGATTAAAGGCCACTTTCTCATTTAGACCTTACACGCCCTCCCACCTCCCACAGCCTGCGTCCCAGAGCCCACCCAGAGCCACGACCACCCGCAGCCAATGGGAGACCAATATGGTGGCAGAAGGCAGGTCGGTCGCTTTTGTCCCTGCCACTGAGAGAAGGCCTCATGCGAAACACGTGAGTGTATAAGGACAGAGGAGAGGAGAAAGAGGAACTTGCCCAGGCACGGCCACAATAAAAACCCCTCACCAAACCTGCCTGCATCTTCAGTTCGGGAACTACCAACAGCACAGGCGTAGTGGGGGGAGCCTGTAGCTATCTCCCCAGAATCCACAACTCGGCAGCACCCACCCGCTCCCTGCCAGAACTAACCCCGGCCAGCGCTCGCCACTTCCTTTAACAACTTCCAATGGGGAAATCGCTGAAAGAAAAAAAAAATGGCTGCATGCCAGCAGACTCTGAAATCATTTCCCCGGCTGCAGCCAGAACATGGAGCTGTGATTTTTAGCATTAACCTGTGGACCAGGGGGGGCTGCAGATGGTCAGGGTGTGTGCCTCCCTGTGATGTCCAGGCTCCTGCTCATCTCCTAGCCCCGGCCCTGCCCGCTGGGTGCCCAGCCCCACCCCCATGCAGGGGGCACCCTCATTCCCAACCCTCAGCACATCCCCACCATGAATCTATTCTCTCGCTAGAAGTTTTATTTTCTTTAAAACTATTCCGCTCCTCATCTCTCCTCCCCTCCGCCACGCTCCAGTTACCCCAGGTAAACCCCAACCCTACGCTTCACGCACGAAGACTTCCCTGAGCAGACCAGTCTCCTCACCAGTCTCACAGATGACCATGAGGACTGCTCCAGGGGCTCTGCAGGGTGTGGGGTGTTCTTTCTCCCCTTTCCCCTCTCGGTCTTTCCCTCACTGTCCATGGCGAGTCTGCCCGCTGGTTCTGACAGACCCCCAGCTTCCATCAAGCTACCTGGTGCCAGCTCTCAACTCACCTCTCCCCACAGACTGCGCTCCTGAGGCCAGGGAGAGGGTCTTCAGCTCTCAGCACAGGCCCTGCCTAAGGTAGACTGCAAACTACCTTAAAATTCATTATAATAAAGTAAAATGAAAAAACTCCGGCTTCTCAGTTGCACTATGCACATTTCAAGTGCCCCTCAGTCACACGTGGCTAGCGGCTACCACGTCCAATGGGGCAGTGGAGAACACTTCCATCATTGCAGAAAGTGCTATTGGACAGTGGCGCTCTGGACGGTGGTCGGATGGTTGGGCAAACACATAGGGTGGCACCTAGGCTCTCTGACCCCAACAGCCACAGACAGGGAAGAGAGGAGAGAACAAAGGTCAGTGTGGCCAGAAGCGCCACGACAGGCTCCAAGCTGCAGACGGCTGAGGTCCGACTCAGAAGGGAACAGACAGGAACAGGCAGGGTCACCAGTCACACCAGGAACCTGGAGCTGCAGCTGCAATCCCGTGACCACATCCACTTTTTTTTTTTTTTTTTTTGAGACAGAGTCTTACTCTGTCACCCTTAGTAGAGTGCCACGGAGTCACAGCGCACAGCAACCTCAAACTCTTAGGCTCAAGTGATTCTCTTGCCCCAGCCTCCCAACTGACTGGGACTCCAGGAGCCTCCCACAACACCCAGCTAGTTTTTCTTTTTCTTTTCTTTTATTTATTTATTTATTTGCAGTTTTTGGCCGGGGCTGGGTTTGAACCCACCACCTCTGGTATATGGGGCCGGCACCCTACTCCTGGAGCCACAGGCACCGCCCTAGTTTTTCTTTTTTTTGTTTAGTAGAGACAGGGTCTCATTCTTGCTCAGGCTAGTCTTGAACTCCTGAGCTCAAATAATCCACTTGCCTCGGCCTCCCAGAGTGCTAAGATTAGATTTATGTCTGTTCCCTCTACCCAGCAGAAAGGGCTTTATTTCCTGAAAACTTTATGACCACAAACACTGTCCAACCTAAAGACAAAAGCTGAAATGATACTGAGATAGCCCTGCAGGGACAGCCCCTAGCTAGGAAAGCAATATTGGAAAGGAAAGAGATTATATACACATGTCCAGAGGGTGCCAACACAATGCATAAACAAACATCTAAAAAATGACCTAATATAACCAGGGAATGATGTGACCAGGATTCAGATGCCACTCCCAGTCAAAGATCTGAATTTCAGCTTCTCGTTCAGGGCCCTTCAGGAGTGGAATGGACAGAAAGCAAGAAAAACATGATTTGCTCATGCGTTTTCCTCAGGGAAAAAAATCAGAGTCCCAGTTATGAAACTAGGAAGACTCAAGGTCAGCAAGAGCTCAGTGACCCTAAAGGGACAAACCCCACCATACGGAGGCCACCCCAGAATTCTCAGCCTTCAGCGCTGACAGTTTAACAAAAGGAAATGGCCAGACTTTGTGGATTTGAATCCCTTAAAAAGCAACCCAACATACAGACAGATATTGAGAGATGCCCCAATGTCAAGGCTAGCATCCCCCTTCTCCATCCCTCAGTGAACTTCTGTTCATTCCCTTGCACAGCAAGTATGTGCCAGGGGCCTCCCGTGCACCTGCCAGGCGCCGTGCTGCTGGACACCTGGCCTCCCTGGGCGCTGGGCCTCGCTCAGGTGTCCCTGTGTGTAGCTATGTGAGCAGGGGGGCGCTCCTCAGACGCAGTCATAAGAGTATCTTAAGGAAATCATACACCTTATTATTCTAAGAAGAATGCGTGGATCCTTCCGGACTGACACGGATGGGATTAAGACTAAAAACCTAAAGAATGGTCTTAGGATCCCTTTTGTAGCAAACATAAAAAAGGAAGGGAACAAATTTACACGTCAATTTAAATGACTGAAGAGCACATGAAGGATCTGGCAGGGGCACCTATCAACCCGTTCACAAGCTGCTACCCTGAGACGTGGGGGAGGAGGGAGGCCGGGGCCTGCTTACTTTGTAACACTTCTGTACTCAACTGGTGTTGAGAACAGCTTAAAATTCCTGTTTCTTAGTACTGATGCTTCCTTGCTTCCCAACTGTGTCTTGTGTCGGAGAACAGAGGCATCCCAGAGGCGAGGCAAAGCCACCCGCTGGCAGGTGTGGGCAAGAGAAGGCACCATTCTGCATGGGCTCCCCGGGCCCCTCACCTGACACAACTTGTCCTGCTCTCGGCTCCTTTACTCTCCAGAATAAGCACCCGTCTGAGGCAAGGACTTCAAAGACAATCAAATCTGTCATTTCTCATGTGGGTAAACTGAGACCCCGAGAGATGAAGTAACGGGCCCAGGGTCTCAGAGCATAAAGGCCCACTCTAGACACCCAGGGAGTCTCAGTTCTGCTGGGGCCCCGCCCCACACCACGGCCGCTGGCCTCCAGCAGCCCAGTACACGTCAGCCAGGGGAGCATGGTGTGTGTGATCCTTTCCTGGGAAGAGAGAGACAGACACCGTGACTTCCTGGCCTCCCTGCCCCTAGAATTTCCTCCTGGTTCTGGAGGCACGTTTTGGCCCAAGCCTCTCTCACACACACAGTGGGGACTGTGTCTGCAGAGTGCCGAGCTGCCTCAGAGGAGACTTTCTGCAGGACAAACTTCAGAGCTAGATAGAAAGAGGGCCAGCTCTAGAAGGACCCTCCACACCAGACCAGCTGCCCCCCAGAGACCCCTGAGGACCCAGCCCCACCTCCCAGGTCAGGTTTCTGGAGATCCTGATGGGTTCCAGGTCCTTTCCATGACAGGCCTGCATGCTGTCCCATGAGGGCATTAGTAGGACGTTGGCACTCTTTTCCCTTGCTTTGAGTCCCCTGGGGGCTTCTCCAGATCCTTAAGCAGTAGGTGAGCTAAGGGACCAGGACAGGCGGGCCACAAAGAAAATGCCATTTAGCTTCTGGCCTCTAAGGAAGGGCCAGTCAGGACACAGCAGAGGACACATGATCCCATAAAGGCCTAGGTTTGTTGGAGGACTCCTGAGGCAGAGCCAGGGTGGGCTAGAATCAGTCACTGCACCAGTAACCTTTCGACCCACCCAGGGACCCTTATCTGTCCTCCGCCTCTCTGATTCCTATTCTGAGCACATGGCCTACATAGTTTCCTGGGGAGCATGCAAGAACAGGGGTGGAGAGTCCTAACTTCTATTTCACCAAGTGCAAGTTTGGAAAAGGCATACATGCAGGTTACCGTCTGTCCTGGGTGTATCTGAGAGTCTCTTTCTCTGCACTGCCTGCTTGAAAATGCTGAAGAATACATTCAGCCATAAAAAAAGATGGACACTTTACATCTTTTGTATTAACTTGGCTGGTGCTGAAGCACATTCTTCTTAGTAAAGTATCACAAGAACGGAAAAGCAAGTCTCCAACGTACTTAATACTAATACGAAGCCTATAGACAATCTAACCCATAAGAGGGAAAACTCAATTCAAGTTAGGGGAAAGAGGACGAGGGGGA
>CAUYRH010148804.1:0-39633 GCA_963574655.1 Perodicticus potto
TATAGTGATTAAAAGGCCATGAAGGCTATGTTAAATAGTTCAATGAAAATATTTCAGATTGTATATAAAGTCAGCACATTGTGCCCCATGATTGCACCAATGTACACAATTATGATTTAATAAAAATTAAAAAAAAAAAAAGACCACCAAATATGAAAGGTGCCCCCAAAAGGGCAAAGTCACTAAGACCATCCCTGTAGCAGGGAGAGTCAGCAGGTAGGTGGGACTAAGTCCTTCAGAAAGGCTAAATCCTTTGAACTCTTCATTTATTTTATTGTTTGGGATTCATTGAGGGTACAAAGAATTAGATTACACTGATTGCATTTGTTAGATAAAGTCCCTCTTATAATTGTGTGCCACCCCAAAGAGGTGTGCCATACACCCTGACTCCCCATCCCCCTCCCTGTTTCCCTCTCCCCACTTGCTCATTCCCCTACCTCCCCCTTGTATTAGCTCATCTACTGCCTTCATATTAGAATAGAGTACGTTGGATACTTGTTTCTCCAATATTGTGATGCTTTACTAAAAAGAATGTGTTCCACCTCCATCCAGGTTAGTGCAAAAGATGTAAAGTCTCCATCTTTTTTAGTGGCTGAATAGTATTTCATGGTATACATATACATACTACAGATTGTTAATCCATTCCTGGGCTGGTGGGCATTTAGGTCAGTGGTTCTCAACTTGTGGGTCGTGACCCACAGGAACTGTATTAAAGGGCCGCAGCATTAGGAAGGTTGAGAACCACTGCTTTAAGTTGTTTCCACATTTTGTTGACTGTAATTAGAGCTGTAGTAAACAGTCTAGTTCAAATGTCCTTATGATAAAAGGTTTTTTTTTTTTTTCTCGGTAGATTCCTAGTAATGGGATTGCAGGATCAAATGGGATATCTAATTTGAGTTCTTTGAGGATTGTCCATATGTCTTTTCAAAAAGGCTGTATTAGTTTGCAATCCTACCAGCAGTGTAAAAGTGTCCTTCTCTCCACATCCATGCCAGCATCTGTAGCTTTGAGAGTTTGTGATGTAGGCCATTCTTACTGGGGTTAGGTGATATCTCAGGGTAGTTTTGGTTTACATTTCTCTGATGATTAGGGATGATGAGCATTTTTCATGTTTGTTAGCCGTTCATCTGTCATCTTTAGAGAAGGCTCCATTCATATCTCTTGCCCAGTGATATATGGGAGTGTTGGGTCTCTTTATGTTAATTAATTTGAGTTCTCTATAGATCCTAATTATCAGGTTTTTGTCTGAATTATAATATGCAAATATCTTTTCCCATTCTGAAGGTTATCTCTTTGCTTTGGTTGTTGTTTCCTTAGCTGTACAGAAGCTTTGCAGTTTAATTAAATCTCATTTGCTTATTTTTGTTGTTGTTGCAATTGCCATGGAAGTCATCTTCATAAAATCTTTCCCCAGGCTGATATCTTGAAGTGTTTCCCCCATTTTGAGGATTTTTTATCATTTCATGCCTTAGATTTAAATCTTTTATCCATCATAAATCAATTTTTGTAAATGGTGAGAGGGGTGGGTCCAATTTCAGTCTTTCGCATGTGGTTATCTGGTTCTCCCAACACCATTTATCGAATAGGCATTTGTTTCCCCAGTGTATATTCTTGTTTGGTTTATCAAAGATCAGGTGGCTATGAGATGTTACTTTCATCTTGTGTTTTTCTATTTGGTTCCAAATGTCACTGTCTCTATTTTTGTGCCAATACTGCCTGTTTTGATCACTATGGCCTAAAGTGTGGTAGAGTGATGTCCTCAGCTTTATTTTTATTACTAAGAATTGCCTTGGATATACAGGGTTTCTTCTGGTTCCATACAAAAGAAGAATTATTCTTTCCAATTCTTGAAAGTATGATGATGGTATTTTAATGGGGATTGCATTGAATCATAGATTGCTTTGGGTAGTATAGACATTTTGACAATGTTGATTCTTCCCTGCCATGAGTATGGTATGTTCTTCCATTTTTTAATATCTTCTCTTTCTTTTCTTAGGGTTTCCTAATTTCTTTTGTAGAGATCCTTCACCTCTTTTGTTAGGTATATTCCTAGGTATTTCATTTTTTTCTTTGAAGCTTCTGTGAAGACACAATTTACCAAAATCTGTGGGATACAGCAAAAGCAGTCCTAAGAGGGAAATTTATCACATTAGATGCCTACATTTAAGAAATAGAGAGCACATTAACAAACTCATGAACCATCTTATAGAATTGGAAAAAGAAGAACAATCTAATCCCAAACCCAGTAGGAGAAGAGAAATAACCAAAATTAAATCAGAGATTAATGAAATTGAAAGCAAAAGAATCATTCAGAAAATTAACAAAAGGTTGGTTTTTTGAAAACATGAATAAAATTGATAAACCTTTGGCCAGATTAACTAGAAACAGAAAAGTAAAATCTCTAATAACCTCAATCAGCAGTGATAAAGGGGAAATAATAACAGATGCCACAGAGATACAAGGGATCATCTCTATGTACTACAAGAAACTCTATGCCCAGAAATTTGACAGTGTGGAGGAAATGGATCAATACCTGGAATCACACCCTCTCCCTAGACTTAACCAAAAACAAGCAGATCTTTTGAACAGACTGATTTCAAGAACTGAGATTGAAGAAACAATGAAAAAAATCTCCCAACAAATTAATGTCCTTGTCCAGATGGACACCAGAATTCTATCAAACCTTCAAAGAAGAGCTTATGCCCACACTGCAGAAATTATTCCAAAAAATCGAGAAGAAAGGAGTCTTCCCTAATACGTTCTACAAAGCAAACATCATCCTCATACCAAAACCAGGAAAAGACCCAACTAAAAAAGGAAAATTTCAAATCAATTTCACTAATGAATATAGATGCAAAATTTTCAATAAAATCCTAGCCAATAGATTACAGCTACACATTAAAAAAAATTATTCATCCCAATCAAGTAGGTTTCATCCTGGATGCAAGGCTGGTTTAACCTATGTAAGTTCATAAACATAATTCACCATACCAACAGAAGCAAAAACAAAGACCATATGATCCTCTCAATAGATGCAGAAAAAGCATTCAATAAAATTCAGCATCCTTTTTTAATTAGAACACTTAAGAATATAGGCATAGGTGGCACATTTCTTAATCTGATTGAAGCCATCTATGACAAACCCACAGCTAATATCCTACTGAATGGAGTAAAACTGAAAGCTTTTCCACTTAGAACTAGACCCAGACAAGGTTGTCCTCTATTGCCACTACTATTCAACATAGTGCAGGAAGTTCTAGCCAATACAATCAATCAAGAGAAGGTAATAAAGGACATCCAAATGGAGGCAGAGGAGGTCATATGTTCCCTCTTTGCCGATGATATGATCTTATACGTAGAGAACCCCAAAAACTCAATCACAAGATGACTGGAAGTGATCAAAAAATACAGTAATGTCTCGGGATATAAAATCAGTGTCCACAAAAGAGTAGCCTTTGTATATACCAATAACAGCCAAGATGAGAAGCTAATCAAGGGAAGAATTCCTTTGAACTCTTGATCAGACATTTAGGTTAGGGAACCTAGCTTCTTTGCCTTGGGGAATGAAACTGGTTTTCCCCTCCCCCTTTCTAACTACATTATCGGCCATTTGTTAATGGGCCCCTACCCGTGTTCCCTGTGTTCCCTTTTACCCAGCCTTTCCTTCTATCCAGTCTTCCTGAGGACTTGGGATTCTTTTAACCCTATCTTTTGGAATCTTTACATTTTGCATATATGCTTTGTGTTGAAGATCAAAAAAAGGTTTCTGAGAAATCAGCAAGTTGCTGAGTTGCTGTTGTTAACTCAATCTGCCGCTGCATGGTATATGAGTCAGTGTACACCTCTCCAGGCTCTCAGACTTTATACCTTAAGTTTGTGTAAGGTCTTGTGATTTTTCCCCCAGCATTGTTTCCTCTGTTGACTCTCATCCCAGGTTGAGGTCTGTGGCAAACCCTGACAAGCAGTAAACAAACATTAAATTTCTTGTTAAACTTGGTAAGGGTGGAAATGTTGGTCCAAGTTTATGAGGATGATGCCATGAAGAAAATGGCAGTGTGGCAGTGGTTTGAACGATTTTCTGAAGGGTGAAAAAGTATCACTGATGAAGTGAGTTCAGGGCTGATGGTGACAATCAGAACTGATGAAAACATTGCAAAAATTCATCAAATTGTGCATCAAAATCATCAGCTGACTCTGAGAAACATGGCAGACCAAGTAAACATCTCTAGAGAAACAGGAAAATCTTAACTGAAAATCTTGGCTTGAGAAAGGTGTGGGTCTTGCATCATGACTCTGTACCAGCTCATGTAACACAATGAGGGAGTTTTTAACCAGTAAACAAATACTGTTACAGAACATCCTTTCTATTTAGCTGATTTGGCCCCCAGTGACTTTTTCTTTTCTTTCTTTCTTTCTTTCTTTTTTTTTTTTTTTTGAGACAGAGTCTCACTTTGTCACTCTTGGCAGAGTGCCATGGCATCTTAGCTCACAACAACCTCAAACTTCTGGGCTTAAGCAATTCTCTTGCCTCAGCCTCCTAAGTAGTTGGGACTATAGGTGCCTGCCACAACACCCAGCTATATTTAGAGACAGGGTCTCACTCTGGCTCAGGCTGGTCTTGAACCTGTGAGCTTAGGCAATCCATCCTCCTTAGTCTCCCAAGCGCTACCTACTCAATGACTTTTTTTTTTTTACTGTTATTTGCATTTATTTTATGTTGCATCTAGTCCCATGCCACAAGTTTTTGTTTCTTACCCAATAACTTTTTCTTCACCTGAAGATAACAGAAATATTGAAAGGAAAACATTTTGATAACATTAAGGACATCAAGAGTAATACAATGATGGCTTTAATGGTCATTCCAGAAAAAGTTTCAAAATTGCTTAAAGGATGGACCAGGCACTGGTGTCAGTGCATAGCTTCCTAAAGGGAGTACTTGGAAGGTGACTATAGTGATATTCAGGAATGAGGCATGTAGTACTTTTTTCTAGGATGAGTTAGCCAACTTAATTGTCAGACTTCATATGTGCTGCCAAAGCAAACACAAAAACTGTAAAGTTTTAAATTTCATTTTAAAACTTTTATCTTCCTGATCTAGATTTTTTTTTTTTTGCATTGAAGCCAAATTGTATAATCTTTGTAAATTTCTCCTTGTTTTCCTATTTAGTAATGGGAACCTCCTTTGTTGATATTTTTGGTATTTTATTGGGAGCATTTTACCTGTTAATTACTGTTGCTGAGAATTTAAATGTACTTTATTTACTCCTAGCAGAATAGTCTTTTGAAATTAAGTTGCTGACTATCTTCCCAGCCTCAGAGGCTTATAAGAGTGCCTGAAGGCCTGTACCTGTTGAGAAGGGCCTTTCCCTCTTTTGCCTGTTAGAATTCCTGCTTCTGGCTTCTCTAGGTGATGGAGAGGTGTGGCATGGGAGGGGCACCTGCAGTCAATAACCCAGCTCCACTGGAGGCTCACACTCACTGTGCAACTCCACTGTTCTGTTTACATGGACTTCAGGGGTAGGAATTCAAGCTTATGAGATTTTGTCTTGTGTAACGTAGGACTTGTATACTTCCTTCATAATTATAATTTTACTAAAATATCACTTCTTATTTTGAATAAATTGAGATCAAACATATAAAACATTCTTTACTTAAATTAGACAGATTATTTGAATTGATGCATGTGGAATGGATCATTTTGCTTTTTTCTAAGAAATGAAGAGAAACTGGAAAGAAAATTCATTAGACAGTAATGCATAGAGATTTTTTTTTACACCTAAACGTAAACCCAGAAATGCATATAAAACATAAGAACTTCAAAAACATTTCTTAGGCACAGACTATTATTAAACACCCATGGATGTTTTTGATTTTCCATTACATTAAAATACTCAAATGAACTTCATATTCAGAACATTTAAAAATAGCTCACTCTTAAAAAGAAAATATAAAGTATTATCAGCTGTGCTTTTTTTTACATAATTAGCATGTGCCTTTGGAGGTATAATGACTTCTAGCCTAATGATCTTATCATGATAAAAGTTCAGATGGTAAAAATTGGAGCTGCAGCTGGGTGACACATTTTAAAACCATTCAAAGATGGCTCTAGCAAGAAAGTATGCTATTTTAGTCCCTGGTAATCTCCCCTTCACCCGTCAGTGGGTTGAGAAGGCAGTTAGAAAAGATCCTTTTAAAAATGCTTCATTTCTTCCCTTTCTTACAGCTTTGATATGTGCCCACTGTTTCTTTCATTGCTTTGCAGGCCACTGTAAAGGGATCATCAGCTTTTCCCTTTTTCCAAGATGGCTCAAGATTCAGGAGATCTTTGTTCTGATTATGAATTTTGGATGTGGAAGCTTTCTGTATGGGACCAGGCCTCCACTTTGGAAACCCAGCAGGACACTTGTCTTCACTTGCCTCAGTTCCAGGAGTTCCTAAAGAAGATGTATGGAGCCTTGAAAGAGATGGTAATTATCAAAATAATGAAATTATTTTATGACATCAGGGTCTGCATCAGATTTCACCAAGACAGAATGTTACCAGAGTCAGGGACTTGTGGCATTGACCTAATCTGCTGATAGATTAGAAAGACAAATACTCATAGGTAGTGCAGACAAGAGCTGGTTTTCTCGTCTCTGATTTATTATTGAGTCAGTCTTTTCTTCTTGAGCAGTGTGTTGTCACATGAGACTTCCTGACCAAGTTGTTTTTAAATAAATAAGATTTTGATACTTGTTGTCAAGTAATAAATGAGTTCCTTTAAAAGGCTTTTGTGTTCTTGATTCTTGGAGAGTTTGATGAAATGCTGACCCTTTCCTCAAGCCTGTTCTCAAGTGGCCTCTCATAAGAGGTGATAAATGTTAAGATCTCGTCTTATAAATTTAATACTTCTGATAAATATTAAGATTTTGAGTCTATTTGGCCAGGTGCAGTGGCTCATTCCTGTTAATCCTAGCACTCTAGGAAGTCAAGGCAGGTGCATTGCTTGGGCTCAGCAGTTTGAGACCAGACTGAGCAAGAGTGAAACCTTGTCTCTACTAAAAATAGAAAAACTGAGGCAAGAGGATCACTTGAGGCCACCTCACCAACAAAAAGATTTTCAGTATTTTTACTATTGTTTTTGTTTTTTTGTTTTGAAATAGAGTCTTATTTTATTGCCCTCGATAGAGGGCCATGGCATCATAGCTCACAGCAACCTCAAACTCTTGGGCTCAAGTGATCTTCTTGCCTCAGTCTCTTGAGTAGTTAGGACTACTGGCATCTGCCACAATGCCCAGTTATTTTTAGAGATGGAGTCTTGCTCTTTCTCAGACTGGTCTCAAACTTCTGAGCTCAGACACTCCACCCTCCTTGGCCTCTTAGAGTGCTAGGATTACAGGCATGAGCCACCGTGGCCGGCCCCTATTTTCACTATTGTTAAATAACTTACTGTTCTCAAAATTTAATGTTTTTACTTTTAATTGTAATAGACATTTTTATGACAGTGCATGTTTTCATATTATGGACATATTTTTTTCAAAATGAAATATCAAAGTGAAAAGCAAAATTGTCATTTAACATGGGTATTCTTGTGTTCCCGTCATCAGAGAAGTAGGAAATTTGAAGACTAATTCATATTGATAATGAGTTCTTATGTCTTTAGAAACTAGATAGAAAGATACAGTCCATGTAAACACCAACACTAATTTTTAAAATTGTTTCTTTCTAGTAAGACTTGCATAACTTGACCTTAACGTGGTCTCAAAAAGTCTAGGACCAGCCTTGATGGTGACACAAATGTGAGAGATACTTTGCTGCGGCAGTAGGAAATGCTTATTGTTTCAGGTTACCTGCACATTATCTCAGTTTGGCTTTATTTTTGAACTTTCACCAAAGGTAAAGAAGTAGGAAAGGGCCAGCTATACAATGGCATGTGCATTTTAAAATCTTTAAAACTGTTTTCTATTTGATTAATCTTTTTTTGTCTCACAGTTTAAGTTGTTGTAGACTAAGTATGATGTCATTTACCATATAGCAATCAAAATAGTAATAAACAGAAATATATATCTTTATGCTTTGGCTGCCTTTATTTCTTTTTACAAGTTCTAGAATTCTTAATTCTTAAACCTTCTTTGAAATAACTTTACTGGAACTGAGTTAGATTTAAATCTCTCTTAGTATGCTAGAATAAAAAACCCAGATGAAGATATTGAATTGTGTAGTTATTAATCATCAGTGTTTTTTACTTTTATGCATTCATTTTTATTTTTAAATAAAGTGGCCTTTCCTGACCATTAAGTATTGAGTAAAATGAAATTAATTTTTTAACAAAATTAATTTTATCTAATAATTTCAGACATCTTAGTTTTGATGACCTGATTTGGGATGAAATAAGGTGCTTGGCTGTTTGTGAAACTTTATTTGAAGCCAGGTATGGAGTTGCGTGCTTGTAATTCCATTTCTTGAGGAGGCAGGAGGATGACTTGAACCCAGGAGTTAGAGACCAGCCTGGAATATAGTGAGACTCCATCACAAGAAACAAACCAAAAAGCCAAAAAACTTTATTTGAATTGTTTACCTAGAGATCTCTAGTCCTTTTTATCTACTGTTTAAAAAAACACTATTTATAGGTTGAGCTTTCTCAACCTATAAAATGAGTTCAGTCTTTCTGAGTTGCATAGTGCCCTTTTACTGACCAAAATGTATTTTTCTTTTACAGGATTCTAATACAGTCATTGAAAGATTCCCCACCATTGCTCAATTTTTGGGAAAATCTTGCTGGAATCCTTTTATTTTAGCATATGGTAAGAATCCAAAGTGTGTTCTCTTAAAATGGCCATTGTAACATTTGCCTTGTTGAAGAAAATACAGAGGTTTAAATTATAAATCTTACTCTTGTTTTTTCATTGAACAACTTATAAAATGTATTCATTGTTCCATTACAAAAATGGCATCCTTTATTGTGTATAGATGTGGATGTATGTGTGTATAAACACACACATATGTGTGCACAAGTGCATATCTATAGGAAAACTGAACTCTTTGTATTAGAGCAGCGGTTCTCAACCTGTGGGTCTCAACAGTCCCTCTGGAACTGTATTAAAGGGCTGTGGCATTAGGAAGGTTGAGAACCACTGTATTAGAAGGTAGAAACTCTCAGGTGATTTAAATGTCAGTTCTTGTCTGTAATCACTTTTAATAACCTCATTTTTATTTGTTTGTTTTTTTAAGATAGTCTTGCTTTGCTACCTGGGTTAGGGTACAGTGGCATCATCACAACTCACTGCAACCTCAAACTCCTGGGCTCAAATGATCCTTCTGCCTTAGCCTCCTGAGTAGTTGGCATTACAGGTGCCCATCACCACACCTGGGTAATTTTTGTATTTGTTGTAGAGGCAGGATCTTGTTATGTTGCTCAGGCTGGTCTCAAACTCTTCAAGTGATCTTCCCACCTTGGCCTTCTGAAGTGCTGGGATTATAGGTCTGAGTCACTGTGCTCACCGATTCATAACTTCGTTTTTAATTCTGTGTGAAATGGGTATACACTTATTAATGAAACCGAAGTAATTTCTTTGTTTCACATTATCTAATTAACTCGCACAGTTTCCTATATTGTGAAGTCATTCATCAGGGTTTGAGTCTTGCTGTGTCTTTGCCTTTATTTAAGTGTGACCTTTTTTTTTTTAATTGTTGGGGAATCATTGAGGGTACAGAGAGCCAGGTTAAACTGCTTGTGTTTGCTGGGTAAAATCCCTCTATTAATAGTGTCCCGCCCTGAAGAGGTGTGTCACACACCATGGCCCCGCACCCCTCCCTCCTTCCCCCTCTCTGCTCCTCCATTCCCCCTCCCACCACCATGTGCTAGTATCAATTGTCCTCACATCAGAACTGAGTACATTGGATTCTTGCTTTTCCATTCTTCTGATGCTTTACTAAAGAAGAATGTATTTCAACTCCATCCAAATTAATACAAAAGATGTAAAGTCACCATCCTCTTTAGTAGTTGTATCATATTCCATGGTATACATATATCACAGCTTGTTAATCCATTCATGGATAGGTGGGCATTTAGATTGTTTCCACAATTTGGCAACTGTAAATTGAGCTGCAGTAAACAGTCTAGTGCAAATGTCCTTATGAAAAAAGGATTTTTTTTTCTTCTGGGTAGATGCGCAGTAATGAGATTGCAGGATCAAATGGGAGTTCTGGTTTGACTTCTGTGAGAATTCTCCATACTTCCTTCCAAAAGGGTTGTATTAGTTTGTACTCCCACCAGCCCTGTAAGAGTGTTTCCTTCTCTCCACAACCCCGCCAGTATCTGCACCTTTGAGTCTTTGTGATGTGGGGCATTCTCACTGGGGTTAGGTGATATCTCAGGGTGGTTTTGATTTGGACATTATGGTTTTATGCAAGGTTGAGAGGAATTTGGGGACGATATGCCTTCACTGACCTGCCTGCTACCCAGTCCCATGTCCGGTTTCGTCTTCCACAACTGTACATAGGCATTGTTGCCAGGTCCTGTTACTAACATGCCTAAGGATACTTGATGTCAGGGCCTGCCACTTGTGACTGACTCCTTTTGCATCTGCTCTCTTCTCTGTCCTCTACAACTTTCCTTGAAATAACCTTACTGAGGTCATGTTAGGAACTTCTGTTCGTCTCTCCATGGCCAGCAGCATCTCCTTTATTACAATATTCGTATTATTATCTGATGACCTGGAAGACTGAATGTCTCTTAAGCCGTGGTTGTAGTTCTCTTTGTCATCTTAGGACCCTGTGTAGGGTGGAGCAGGCACATCCTGAAGGAACACGGTTGAGGTTTGCCTTGGATTGACTATGTTAGTAGGGATATTTACTTTTCAGAATTTTAAAGTCCAAAGAATAATTGCATAATAAATGACATTAGAACGAAAAATAAAATGAATACTCCCCATTGTAGCTTAAAATAATCATGCAGGTTCCCTTTTTTGCCTGTCGTAAGTCACTAGAAGGGACATGGCCTAGGCAGGAAAGGGATAGCATCTGAAGTTAGCCTTGTGAACATGAATGCATGGGTGGACCACACATTCAGCTTCACTTGCTCTGCTCCCATTCTCATCTACCCTTCCTCCTTCCCACTGAGGGCTCTTTCTCTTATCTCTACCCCTCACCTTGTTTAAGTTCTTGGTCTAAAATGTCAAAACTAGTGAGCCAGCGTGTTGTTTGTCCATCAGGGCCACACTTAATTGTCCTCTATGTTTATTTATTGTACCTAGGCCAGTATTTCTCAAACATCTTTGCCCAGAAGTACACTTTATATACATTTGTCTATGCGCATGTGCACATGAATGTGCACACGTACGCATTTAAACACAGACCCATACATGTGCACACATGTGATGAAAGTTATTTCATGAAGGAATGCTCTCAGCAGTCCCTCCTTTGGCTTTCTGGGTATCAGTTACCCGCAGTGTAGTACAATAAGATATTTTGAGCTGCAGGGGGGAAGACCACATTCACACAACTTTTATTACAGTGTATTGTTAGAGTTGTTCTGTTTTACTATTAGTTAATCTCTTACCATGCCTAATTTATTAATGAAGTTTTATTATAGGAAAAATCATATGTATATATAGCGTTTGTTACTATTCATAGTTTCAGGCATCCACTAAGGGGGTCTTAGAATATAGCTCCTAAGGACAAGTGGGGACAAGTTTTTATTACAGTTCATATTCTCTCTGTTATTTTAAAAGTGATGTTCATGACCCAAAACTGACTTCACAACTCCTGGCGTGTCATAATCAAAAATTTGAAGAACATTGTGTTAGGCCGATGCTGATGTCAGGAAAAAGGAAACAAAATCATTGTATGACTTCCATTTAGAAGCACCCCTCATTATTAGATGCTTCATAGATTTAATAACTGCTTTTTAGAAGAAATGTAATACTATGCCCTTAAGTCCTATGCATGGTGGATGTAAGTCATATCCTCGATTTAGAAATGTTGAAATGTGGGAAAGTTTGTGTTGTAGATTTTAAGGCATTGCTTGCTTTGTGCTGGACACTGTTCCTTGTGAAATACATAGTAGATTTTATTGAGTTCTCATTGACAGTCTTGCAAGACAGATAATTATAGGTTATAGTAAATAAGACACTCTCCTCAAAATACAAAACAAATAAGAGCCAGGACCCCACTCCTCACATGATTCTGAAGTCCACCTTGTTGATAACATTCTGCCCCCATTGAGGTTGAAGTGTTCCAGTCTTGGCATTACCAGCTTTACTTGAGTATGTGTTGTTCACTCGACATATACATGTTAAGGTTTTTTGGTTTTTTTTGGTATGGCAGCCCCTAGGAAAACATGGCTCACCATTTCTGCCCATTGAGAACTTGCAGTCAGGCAAAAAAAGAGACCTAAACAGATCAACCTGGCCCAGTGTGATGGTTCCTATTGTGGATGGAGCAGGGAGTGATAGTTGCTGAGGGGAAGGAGTGTTTCATGGAGAGCCCCCTCTTAGAGGTTGATGAATTGGTGTTCTCTAAAACAAGCTACTAAACAGACTGGGTCTTAGATTTTTGTGAAAGTGAGAGATAGGTCGGAGTGATTTATCTCTATGCCCTTAAATTTGTATCTGTCCAGTGATCTTTCCTTTGCACTTTATCTGCATTACATTGGCCCCCTCTGATGACAACCAGAAACAAATTCTCCATTCCCTTCTCTTTCAAGGCTTGTGTTACCTTTTGAACTGCTCATTAAAGTTCAGTTTCCTACTTGAGGAATGCCTTTGGTTCCAAGCTCATGGAAGCAACTGACAGGCACAAAACCATGAGCAATTAAATCTTACCTGTGTCACCACTGCTATTCTCACTAGTCAGGCACTTTCTTCTCAGAAGGGATAATCTTATGGTTTTATAATATCAAAATTGCTTTGTAAATATAGTAAAAGCAGTTTTCATCATAGAAATAAACTAGTCATGCATAGTATTGATTGAGAACAGAATCAGAATAAAATGATTTGGAAACTCATTCCAAAAAGAGAAGAGAAAAATAGATAATAATGGGAAAGGAGAGAGCACCTTTTTATTCAGTGATGTTCTCTGCATACGAATACTACTATCACCTCCTAAAACCTGGTCCCTTGGTTCTAGCTTCACCCTCCTGATTAACCATAACAGCTGTATCCCCGCTTCCTTACAATTTGCTGTCTATTCTATGGAACAATTTCCTCCAAAACTTAGCAGCTTAAAATGATAAGTATTTATTGTCTCATAAAATTTTGCTGTCTTCACACTTTTAAACTAGAGAATTAAAGAATTAGTTTAGCTTTCATTTGGAATTCAGTTCAATATATCAAAAAAATATTGGTTGGCAGATGTTATATTCCTTTCTCATCCACTCGTTTTTAGAATCCATATTTATACTTAAGATCTATTGTCAGTGGCTGCCCCTACAGTGGATCCCAGGATGTTTCCCTTCTCACTTAACTTGTCCTCCCCTTCAGTCTCCGGGGAGCTTGACAGGTGGCATCCCCTGAGTGCTGGCGGCACTCATAAATAACAAGTGATGGCTTATCTATGTAAATCCCAAAGCAAAGTAAGCTGTAAGTTCATTAGCAGTGTGTTTTTAATGCATTTCAATGCCTTGACTCTGGGCAAAGAAAGGCAGCTCCTAAAGGTTGGATGGAGGTTTCTTTGTCTTTTCAACCTTCCTCTGCCCTTCCCTCTTCTCTTCTGTTTTGAGGGGAAAAAAATTATGCACTTTTTGAACCAGGTGTGCAGAATCACTGAACACCTGAGGGAAAACTCCCATCTTTTGAATCCTTTTAGATTTCAACTGCATAAACTAACCCCTCCTTCCTTCCTTTTTAAGAAATGCTCTTCATCAGGGTACATTCTTTTTAACCACCTACTTTTGTAAGCATATCATTGCATGTGTCTGTCCCACTTGCTACATGAAGCTAGTTAGAATTTCTTCTAATATTTAAACTGTGGGAAGTATAGCAGTCACATTTTTAATCAATGGCATTGGTTAAACCTAAAGAACCCTAGGATTTTTAGATGTTAAATTATATGACTCCTGAAATGAACTGATCTTAGGCAAGCCAGTGCCTTATAATGCTTTATTTGAGCTCATAAAAGCTAGGAAAAGAATGAATGTCCTCAGAATAACCCCTGATAAAGTTTGTTCAGGGATGTTAAGTATTGGGAAAGCATAAGTTTATGGATGTTCATGGGGAAAAAACAGGTTTAAAAATTACTGTTAGCATCCTTTGGTTTGTGAAAATACAGAGGTAGTCTACTGTAGTTTGTATTGTCCTTATTTCTTGGTTAGTGAAGCCCTCAGAAGCTCCTGTGTATTAGATAGCAGAAGATGAGAAGGTAGAGGGAGTACTGATTCTAAGTGCTGGGTGTCTCAGCCTCACCTTGTGGCCTTACTATATATTCTGAAGTTAATTTGCAGGTACTAGTGCAGGTACTGATATCTTCCATTTCTAGGCTTCCTTTTCGTTTCTTAATGGTGTTATAAAATCTCTAGCTAGAATAGACACAGTCACCACGAGAGGAAAAAGTGTCTTATAGATGTTCCCACCAAATGTAAGATTTCAAAGTTCAGCATTCATCACATATTTGATCAAGTTTTAAGTTTTAGAGTGAAGAATTAGAAGCATGTCAGAGGCTTCTATTATACCCATACTGTTTGGTACTAAGAATATGTTTTGTTTTAAAACAAATATGTATATGTGTGTGTGTGCATGTTATATATATATATATTTTTCACATCTATAGCAAAATTTGCTTTTAATAAATGAAGGCATTTTAGCATATTAGCAAATTAAAATATTAAATCACTTTTTTTTTTGTAGAGACAGAGTCTCACTTTGTCACCCTCAGTAGAGTGCTGTGGAGTCACAGCTCACAACAACCTCCAACTCCTGGGCTTAGCCGATTCTCTTGCCTCAGCCTCCCGAGTAGCTGGGACTACAGGAGCTCACCACAATGCCCGGCTATTTTTCTGTTTTGCAGTTCGGCTGAGGCCGGGTTTGAACCCGCCACCTTTGGTATATGGGGCTGGCAACCTACTCAATGAGCCACAGGCACCATCCATTAAATCACATTTTTTGACTACTGACTGCCTGTAGCAGTTGTGTTTCCTTAAAAAGATTGAAATTTCCAATGGTTTGAAATGTGAAATAAAAAACTCATCTTGAGAAAACCTGGTTGTTTTAGTTCTTTCCATCATTCTCATTTGGCTTTAAAAATTGCTGCTGTTACAGAAGGGAATTGACCACACAAGAGCTAACCATAAGTGATCCCAAACCCACAAGAAGAAAGAAACCCACAAAGTTAAGTTTCACACATGTGTCTGGATACTTACTTTGTGAACTTAGTAGTTTGAGATTTTCCTAAACTTAGTAGTTTGAGATTTTCCTAGTTTTTCAATTTGATTTTTAACTCATTTTAGTTTTTCTTTTTGCAGATGAAAGCCAAAAAATTCTAATATGTTGCTTATGTTGTCTGATTAACAAACAACCACAGAACCCTGGAGAATCAAAACTTAACTCCTGGATACAGGTAAGAGAGTGAATCTTGCTCTGTACTACTTTGAATTCAATTGATCACTTAAAGGTGCTACTTTAGACTTTTTGGTGAGTCCAGTTCAATCATGTTTTAGAAACTTCTTCCGACATACCCTTTACTATTACATTATCCTGCTGAGTGTGAAGTTTTTCAAGAGATTTCAGTTTTGCTTGACTGTGAATTCCAAAAGATACTGGTCCTTAAGGTGAACTTCCCTGTGCTTACAAGACCTGATGCTGAGTGATTTGGAAAAGCTATTTTCAGGTAATTAAAAGAACGTATGGCATTTCCCTTTAGCAATTACTGTTCAAAAAATTGTTTTCCCCTTATGACCTAGCTTAAATATTTATATAATTTCTCTCCAGTTATTTCTCTGCCTCTCTCAGAATGTAGCAAAATGAAAATGCAGCAGTGCTCTGGAAGCAGCAGTCTTTATTTTGTGTTCTAAAGTCTGTTCTGGGTCAGTGTGCCCACTAGCAATTGGTGCTACTCGGCTACTGCTGCTCACACTGTCAAATCAGTGATCTACTGTGCTAGTCTAGATAACTGACAGCTTTCTGGATTTCCCCTGTCTGTTTTTACTTCCTCTTGAAGGGCAGGCATAAGTTGGAGAAGGTTGTAGGGCAGTGGCAGCTGCCCTCACCACCAGTTGGCTATTCTTTTCTGTTAGCCCCACTATTTGACTGCAGCAACAGCCTGAGGACTTGCTGGTGCCTGTCAGACCCCACTTAGTGTGCATATGGTTCAGATTAGCTGCTTAGTATTATGAAATCACCCAACCAGATTGATGCATGTGGTTTTGTCTATCAATCTGACTGGTGATATCATTTCATTCACTGCCTTTTATGATTCCTTTGTTTTGGGTAAAATTGCTAACAGAAATGATAAAGGCAGTATTTATATTTTTCTGTTAGATTAAAAGATGAATAGAAGGGGCAGTAAAAATGAAAGGGATTAGTGAAGGGAAAGAAAGATTACAAACTTTAATTGGAAAGGACATTAATGTATAGAGCTGAACAAAGGAACTGATAAGTAGAGTTAGGAAAGAGGAGGTATGTAAAAAAAAAAAGCTATAGAAATGGAATAACATATTTAGTTTTTATTTTTTAAATTGTTTTTGTTGAGTACTTGACATTTCAATGATTATTTAACATGTAATTTTGTATTGGTTAGCTCATTAAATCCTGAAATAGGCCATTTAATAAAGTGTGTTTAGGGTGACTGGGTTAACTTTCTTCATTTAAATCATGGCTTTATTAGTCTGTTTTTAAATTTCTGGCCTCATATTTTATTCTGTGGTTTTCTCTTGTTTAATAATATGTCCATTTATTCATAGGTACTTATTGGGTATAGTGCAGGAAAGTAAAGTTTTTAATTCCTGCCTTTAGGGAATTCACAGACTGGTAACCAGGTCAGTCTAGTGTGGTTGGGTTATTGATAAGAGATTTGTGTGTAGGTGTGATGGTAACATAGAAGGGGAACAGTTGCTTTGACTTGGGGGTTTGGAGACACTTGCTGAGGGAAGTGATCTATAAGCTGAGTTCTGAAGGATGGGTAGTAGAGAAAGAATAGACTTAGAATATACCTGGCAGCAGAAAAGGGAGTGTATGAAGTATGGTGATGAGAAAGCACATGTCGTATTCAATTAAGTGCAGGTGGGTAGATATGCCTGGGCTTGGGGTTCTGGGAGGTTGGAGATGAAGCATGAAGACAGAGAGACAGGCAAACACCAAGCCTTATGTGTGATTGTAAGCAATTTTTATTTTATCTTGAAGGGAATGAAGAAACAATTAGAGTATTAAAAGAGAGAAATCATATGGCTAGGTGTGAGTTTTAGAGACTAACAGCAAAAAGGAAGTTGGCCAGGAAGAGGGCAAGGAGCACCTTGGGAACTATTATAGTCATGAAGGTGAGAAATTGTGTGGGCCTGAATGAAATGGAGAAGAGGGACCAGATTTATAAGATATTGATGAGGTAAATATTCAAATGATGTAATGGCAGATTAAATGTAGGTATACTTAGGTGTGGGTGAAGATGTATAGACAGTAGTTGAATATACAGTTCTCAGGTAAGTGAGCCGATTTGCTGGCAGGGAGTGGGGAGTCAGCAGCCTGTGGAAATAGTGGAAGTGTTGGGTGAGGTGAGACTGGAGATAGTGACAGGAGATGTGGGCACTAGAGAGCTTTGGGAGATACTGACATTAAAGAGTAAGTGGAAAAGTGATCAATGCTGCAGAATGGAACAAGGAGTCCAAGAAATAGAAGGAGAAAAGCAATAGCACTTTAAGGAGGATGAGGCTCACATCTAACACTGTAGAGTAGCACTGTCCAATAGAAATAAAATACATACATGCTACATAGATGATGATACATCTTCCATAGCTGCTTTAAGAAATGTAAAAAGAAACAGGTAAAATTAATTTCAGGAAGATATTTTATTTAATCCAATTTTTCCCAAATGCTATCACTTAAATATGTAATTTGTGTTTTTTTTTTTTTTGTAGAGACAGAGTTTTCGTCTATCACCCTCGGTAGAGTGCCGTGGCATCACACAGCTCACAGCAACCTCCAACTCCTGGGCTTAGGCGATTCTCTTGCTTCAGCCTCCTGAGTAGCTGGGACTATAGGCACCCACCACAATATCCGGCTATTTTTTTGTTTTGCAGTGCGGCTGGGGCTGGGTTTGAACCTGCCACCTGCAGTATATGGGGCCAGCGCCCTACTCACTGAGCCACAGGCGCCGCCCTAAATATGTAATTTTTAAATTTAAATTTAATTGAAATTGGAAGTGCTCAATTGCCATGTGTTAAGCAGTCACCTGTAAGACAGGGCAGATGTATAACATCTAAGGAACACTTCTCAGGGCTTCTACTGAAGCATTCCTCAGAGGAAAGACCTTGGGAGAGGAAAGGAAATAGCCAGATTGCTCCAGATGGAGTAATGATGGGGAGGTAGGAAGCAGGTATGATAAATGTTTAGTTACTTTTTCAAGAAACATGTCAGTGAAGGAAGGAGTCATCCAACATCCCTGTGAAAATTATGTGTTATAATTTAATAATAATTGCTAATTCATTCAACAAATACTTACTTTATGCCTGTTATGTGCTAGGAGTTTCCAATTGTGGTAATAAAATGTCAAGTCATTCTGTGTTGTTGGAGCACTTCAAGTATGATTGAAATAGCCTGAATCAAAGACCAAGATTTTTGTCTATAAATTATAAAATTTAGTAAAAAATCAAATTAATAAAGTCAAAGATGTTAGGGTTGTATTTTTAGCACAGAGAAGAAACAAAAATTTTGCTTGATGCTTGTTATTTGTTAGTTTCTGTTGTATTAGAAACATTAATAAATTTTTTTGTAGCTTTACTAAGAACTACAAATTTGGTTATGGTCACAGGACATTTTGTTGCATTTTGGGGGGGGGGGAGTGTTTGGTTCTTAAAAAACTTAGTTTTACTGGTGAATCCACTAAACATATTTTTTGAGTACCTACTGAATGCCAGGCACTGTAACAGCTTTGTACTGGACCCAGAAAATCTGTTCTCTTAGCCTATAACTGAAGGGAAGAGATTTCTAGGGTCTGCCATGTTTAGGGGATACCTGTCGTCTATGGGTAAGACCATTCCACTATTCTTTTTTATCATGATGAAAAGAAAACAGTAGGATACCAGGAACAGAGATCAAAAGGACTATATTCTGTCGTTATTATTCTCTTTCAAAATGCATTGCTAAGCAATATCCAGATTGCTTCAGTCTTCTACTTCATTCTTCTTTTAAAAAAATCTTTTAAATTACAAAATCCAACAAATTTGCATAAAAGTGAATGAAACATAAATGTCAAGTTTACCAAATTGCTATGAATAAATACCCTTGTAAGCACCACCTAAGTCAAGAAATAGAGCAGTACACTGCCTGGCTCCTCAGCTGCTCCCTGCCCCCATGTGTTCCTTCTTGCTTTTGTCCCTTTGGCCTCCTCTATCAGTTACTAGCTAGATTTTTGTTCACATTGCTTTATGGTTTTACCACTTAATTATGCCATTTGGCTTTTTTTTTTTTTTTGCTTCATTGAAATGGAATAATACAGTATGTATTTTGTGTTTGATTCAGCTATAATGTTGAGCATAGTTGTAGTTTGTCCATTTTTCATTGCTATGTGATATTCTATTTCATTAATATGCCATAATTTATCCATTCTGTGTTTGATGGAAATTTGTTTTCCATTTTGTGAGAATTAGGAATAATGTTGGCATGAACATTCTTCCACATATATTCAGGTTCCAAAGCATGTATTTTATAAAGAAGTGAAATTTCTGGCTATAGGATATGAATGTCTCTGATTTTATTAGCTCATGCCAGATTGCTTTCCACAGATTGCTTTAAATTCTTATGATGAATTTGTGAGAGTGCTCTGGCCTTTATGTCACTTGCTACTAACATACATTCTAAGTTCAAGTTATTCTGTAGGATGAGTATAATAGTATTTATTATAGTTTTAATTTGTATTTCTCTGAAGTTCAGCACTATTTTGTGAAATACGTGTTGAAATTTCTTAATCATTTGTCTACTTGATGTTTTTCTTACTGATTTGTAGAAATTCTGTGTACATGCTGATATGCTGATATAGGCCTTTTTAGGGAACCTACAGGTATTGCAGCTATTTTTTTCTACTCATGGTTTGTGTTTATATTCTCTCTTGTCTTTTAAAGAAGATATATTTCAAATTGTATTGTTGTCAAATTTATCATCTTGTGGTTACTTTTTATCTTATTTGAGAAATGTTTCCCCGCTCTAAAGTCATGAAGACATATAATATCTTCTGGATTATTTTCTAAAAGCATAAGATTTGCCTTTCTAGTGTAGGTCTGTGATCTTCTTGTAATTTTTTTTTTAGTGTAAGGTATGAGTCTGTTTTCATTTTGTTTCCACATGGATTTCTCATTGGCCAGCACCGTTTGTGAAGAATCATTTCTCAGTAATCTATGGTGCTACTTTTGTCCTAATTCAAGTGTCTTTGTACGTGCAAGTATGGTCCTGAATCTGTCCATTGGTGGTGGTGTGTATCTGTGATGGTTAATTTTATGTATCAACTTGACTGGGCCATACCCAGATGATTGGTCAAACATTATTCTGGTGTTTGTGTGAGGGTTTTTAGGTGAGATTAACATTTAATTTGGTAGACTGTTTATAGCAGATTGCATCACTAATATGCGTGGGCCTCATTCAGTCAGTGAAGGCCTGAATAGAATGAAAATGTTGATCCTCCTCTGAATAAGAGAGAATTCCTTCTGCCTGACAGCTTTTGAACTGGGACATTGGCCTTTTCCAGCCTTCAGACTCAAACTGAAACATCAACTGTTCTTGGGACTCAAGCCTTGCTCATCTTCAGACAGAAACTATGCCAAAGATTCTTCTGGTTCTCTTTTGAACTCTAACTGGAATTATACTATCGGCTTTCTTGGGTCTCTGACTTGCTACCCTCTGCAATGGTGTTAGCCAGTTCCCAATAATGAATCCCTGTGTGTGTATGTGTGTGTTCATCCACTTGGTTCTGTTTCTCTGGAGAACTCTGACTCTCTGACTAACATACTGTCTTTGTGTCAGGGCTACATTGTCGTCATTACAATGGCCTTCTAAGTATCTTATCCATAAGGAAGTTCTTCCATCTTGTTCTTCATCAAGATGGTCATGGCTGATATTGGAACTTTGCATTACCATTACATAAATTTTAGAATGCACTTGTCATGTTTTACTAGAAAACAAACTAACTTGTTTTTTTGTTGAGATTTTACTACACTTAATCTTAGCCAAAAGGCCTGAGAAGTGATACTTTTGGGGATTTTTGACTGACATTATAATCAGTCAATTTGGTAAGAATCTCACTGGCCACTATACCCTTAAGGCAAAATTGACTTTTATCAGCTTTGTTTAGGAAATTGAACAGTACTTGACACAATATAAATTTTTGAATGAATATATGATATGAATGAATGATTAAGATATGTAACTTCATTATTTCAACTAGTTTTCCTGTTAACTTTGAAATTTTTTTTGCCAACTACTTATTAGCTTGCAGTAGAAGTGCCAGCTCTACTATTTCCCAATGTTCACTTACTATGAAATACTTCATAGTATTATTTTTAATCTCTGACTTTTTTTCAGGGATATTTTGAAGCCAGGTGTCCATGTATGGTTACTTGAGTTAGATAGCATAAGCAGTAATCTTCCTTACTGGTCATATAGAAACTGTCATGCTTATTCCCTGCCAGGGAGTATAAACATGAGGGAGCCCTGCCAGCCCTCTGTGTGGTGGAATCCCCACTCTTTCCTTGGGGTACTGCTTGTTTCACGACATGTGACCATTTAACATCCAGACTGATTAAAGCTATAGTGCTGATCCATTCATGAATTGCTGTTAAAGCTTATTTCCTTCTGCTCACCAGCACTGAGTCTGGAGTAAGGAGTCAAGAATAAGAAGGCACAAGAGCAGTGAGAGGAGTCGAGTTATTGCCTGCATTGCACAGCTGGGGGTCTGAAGGCCAGCAGTGGAGGTTAGGGCTTTGCCCAGGTACCTGCTGGATTGCCCACTGCTTCAAGCCCTGCTGGGCTCACAGAATCTAGTGGCAGCAGTGACAGTTCCACATTGAGGGAACCAACTCAGGGTTCTGTGACCTTCACGGAAGGGGCCATTTCCTTTGCCCAGGAGGAGTGGGAACTCCTTGGTGAGGCCCAAAGGCTCCTGCACAATATGATGCTGGAGAATTTGACACTTAAAGCCTCCCCAGGTTGTTGGTGTGGAACAGAAGGAAAGGCACCTCTTGCACAGGGTGTTTCTATGAAAGAACTGTCAAGCCCAGAACTCCAAAGGTAGGTTTGTTTGCCCATAAGACTCACCTCTGTGGGCTTTGTGTCGCACCCCTAAAAGACATTTTCCACTTGGAGGAGCTATAAGCCACATCCTCTGGACAGAAGTTGTGCTTGGACTGGGCATCAAGAGATTTCTAGTTGAGTACAAATCTCCACCAGCTCCTGAGCTTGATAGTGGAGAGAAACTCTTAAAAATGTATGTGAGACCAAGCCTCATATCTGAGGAACTGCAGATTCCACGTGTCAGGGAAGCCTCTTTACCTTTGGGGAGGTTAGGAAGGTGTTTTGGGAAAATCCCAGGATGGAATAGAAAATCAGCCCTCCAAACCGAGATGGTGCTAAGAGACCAAAGAATGATTCAGACAAGTCCAGCTTGGCGAATTAGGTGAGTTTGTAGAGGTTACTTGCACAAGACTCTTGTTCCTAATCAAGACAGCAATCTTTGGGCTACTTCCGTGCAGCAGCAGGAGTTCTTCCTGGAGAAAGATCTGCACTGCCTGCCACTGGTGGAGTCTATTTTTTTTTCTTGTTGGGGACTCATTGAGGGTACAAAGATCCAGGTTACACGAATTGTATTTGTCAAACAAAGTCCCTCTTATAAATGTGTTCCTCTCTCGAGAGGTGTGCCAAACATTGTGACCTCCTACCCCCTCCCTCCTTCCCTCTCTCTGCTCCCCCATTCCACCACCCCCACTCCCCACTATGTACTAGGTCATCAGTTGTCCTCAAATCAAAATTGAGTACATTGGATTCTTGCTTCTCCTTTAACGTGACACTTTACCAAGAAGAATGTGTTTCACCTCCATCCAAGTTAGTACAAAAGATGTAAACTCTCCATCCTTTTTAGTGGCTGAATGATATTCCATGGTGGAGTCTTAAATTCCTTTTAGCAAGCGATGTAAGCTTACTGTCTCTGAGTCATTGTATGTTTTCAAATGATTCAAGTTAAGCATGCATAGTACTCCCTATTAAGTGAGGACTTTAGTATTACAATTAATTAAAGGTACCTTAAGATAATTAAGATAGCTTAAAATAGTTTAAACTGGTCTTAATAATATAGGCCTAGGCCAGGCGCAGTGGCTCATGCCTGTAATCCCAGCACTCTGGGAGACCAAGATAGGTGGATTCCTTGTGTTTGAGATCAGCCTAAGCAAGAGCAAGACCTTATCTCTACTAAAACTAGAAAAACTAGCTGAGCATAGTGGCGCCTGCAGTCCCAGCTACTTGGGAGGCTGAGCCAAGAGGATTGCTTGGGCCCAAGAATTTGAAGTGAGCTTTGATGGCACAGCATTCTACCAGGGTGACAGAGTGAGACTTTGTCCTGGCCCCACTTCCCCCACTCCACCAAAAAAAAGGAAAAGTAGCATACTTCTCAAGGGAGATTAGTGAAAGAATAGCAAAGGCAAGGTGAAATTAAGGTATGAGATCAGAGGTATGGGACATTCTTCTTCCACAGCTCCACTCTGATTTTATTTTACTTTTAAAATAACACAAACAATACCAATATATTTTTCCTGACTATATTCTGTTTGTTTGATTTTCCAAAACCTCAAGGTTTCTTAATAGATTAATTGGTAATGGAATTTTTAAAAATTAAATCATAGCTATGTACATTAATGCAATCGTGGGGTACATTGTGGTAATTGAATTTTTGTATTCACACATGTAGTGGATATTTGATTGCTTTTCCAGCTTTTTCTTTTTTTGGAGACAGAATCTCACTTTGTCACCCCCAGTAGAGTACTGTGGCGTCATAGCTCACAGCAACTTCAGACTCCTGGGTGCAAGCGATTCTGTTGCCTCAGTCTCCTGAGTAGCTAGGATGACAGGCGCCTGCCACAATGCCCAACTATTTTTTTGAGATGGGTCTCGCTCAAATGATGCACTTGCCTTGGCCTCCCAGCATACTGGGGTAACAGGTACGAGCCACCCTGGTGGGCCCTCAGATTCTTAATAGTTCTCTGCATTTCCCAGCTGTGCATTATTCATTTTGGGTGAGCGTTCCTGGGATGAGTCCCACCTGGCTTACACAACACATCCTCTCCATTCCTCCAGCCACAGTGGTGGTTCACGATGAGCATATGAGTCAAGGCCATGAGATTCAGGCCTATAGCTTTTGTTTGCATGATTTGGAAGTGAATTGTATCTTTCCTAATGAACATGAATTGAGTAGCACATAGTCTCTGAAGTTTCCTTAAGTCATCATGGGACCTTGAGATTAGATCCTTCTTGGGAATGGAGTTAGTCCTGAGAAAACATAGCTGAGAAACAAAAGAGAAAACAGGTCATACTCACATTTTTTGAACTTTATTTTAGATAAAGCTTCTTCTATACCTAAATGTTCTAATATATCCCCTTTTCTGTTTGAGCCAGTTGGTTTCAGGGTTTTGTTACTTCCCAGCATCCTGAGATGACATTTTTGTTCAGGGGCATAATAAATTATTCTTTTTAAAGGTTTTGAAATTCAGGGATACATGGACATAATTTCAGGGAAAAAAGTCTTATTTATTTAAGGGTTATTATGGATAAATAGTGACTTGAAAAAAATACATATAGTTTCTTAAAAGTTGCTTTAATTTATACTGATTCATACTTGTTTTTTTCCCGCTGCCACTCATTGTGGGAGATATGTGTAGTAAGAAGGTATCTTTCTCCCTAGCCCCATTCTATTTTATTCTTTTGCACAATCTTGAAATGAATTCATAATATAAGTTTATCAACTCATGCTCATTTCCATGGTGGCAGACTGAAATGACATAAACCCCAAAATTGAATGTCATCACAAGATCAGAGAAACTAGCCTGCAAGGGACACCTTTAGTCCCTCTCATAGCTTACGAAATTATAAAGGTCTGGTGTATACATTTCCCTTTAAAATGTATCTTTCTTTGATTTGTACTCCCATGAAAATTCCTCTTTAAGTTAATTTAGAACTTACATTGTTTTTTTTTGGAACTTTCCAAAAAACTAACATGGCTTAGATATTTTATAGTTTTTACTTTCTGCTAATATTGTATATAGACCATCTCAGAAAAATAAACTACAAGGATCAAATAATGTTCCTAAAATAGTATTTGGTATGACTTGCAGAATTCAAAGCTTCAGACTTAAAATTGGATGTAATAAAAGGTCACACTATTAGGTGGCGACTGTAGCTAGTGGGTAGGGCACTGGCCACATACACCAAGGCTGGCGGGTTCGAACCTGGCCAGGGCCAGCTAAAACAACAATGACAACGACAACAACAAAAAATAGCCAGGTGTTGTAGGAGGCACTATATTCCCAGCTACTTGGGAGGCTGAGGCAAGAGAATTGCTTAAGTTCAAGAGTTTGAGGTTGTGAGCTGTGATGCCATGGCACTCAACCTAGGGCAACAGCTTGAGACTCTGTCTCAAAAACAAACAAAAAAAGGGTCACACTATGAAAATGGAGTGAAGTTACAAAAAAAATTCTCCTGATAAAGTTAAGTAATTTTGCACTAGACACTGTGGGCCAGATGTAATGTAGGAAACAAGGTATTGCTTCTAAAGATTTCTCATGCATGAAACCAGCCTTGACCCAGTGAAACCACTCACTTGAATGAAAAACAGTTAGACTTCGTGCTAGGTGACATGTGTGATTGCCCTGCAGCTACACTACACTGGAGGCAACCCTGGTTCATCGGACAGATCCCTTTCACTATCCTCCAACTGCTGGGCAGAGCACAGGGATGAATCTCTTCACTATGGCCTTGAAAAAATACCTTCATTGATTTCTGAATTAAACACTTAAATTTTTTTTTTTACTTAAATAATTAAGCAACCATTTAAGCAGTATTTGTCAGCTTACTAGACATTAAATTCCATAGAATTGGGTCATGTCTTTTTGTTCAGCATTGTATTTTGAGCTTACAGCAGGCACAAAATAAAAAGCTATTGAGTGGATAAAACCAATTAAGTTTTAAAAATTCAGAATTTTGTCCCTTTTCTTTTTCCTAAAATGTAGACTCCCTAGAATCTTATGTTTTATGATGAATCGTTACAAAATCAAATATGGAAAGAGGTATCAAAGGAGTATAAATATCAGTGAGTATCTGTGTTTCTGTGCACATGTGCTGCCGAGTCCTAAGCTTAAACGTTCAGGTTGAACCTCCTGAGCTCCATGCCTCTAACTGCTTTCTGAGGTCTCCCCGTGGATATCCCTGGGCATGTTAAACATGTCCAAGATGAATTCCTAATCTTTTCCCCAAAACTTGTTCCTCCCACAGGCTTCTCTAACTTGATTAAAAGCAACATCATCCTTTCTATTTCTTAGTCAAAAACCCTGTAGTTATCCTTAGCTACTCTTTTCCTCTTACATCTCACATCCAGTCTGTTGATTCTGTGTATGGCATGTATCCAGAATCTGACCATGTCCCACTAGCTTTACTGCTTCTACCTACTTCCATCCACACCACCAGCACCCTTCCCAGGCCCACCGTGGGGTCCCTTATCTGTCTTCCTGTGGCCACCCTTCGTCTCCTGTAGTTTCGGCCAGAAGAATATATATTTTTTAAAATTTCAATTTAGTATGAGGATATAGACAATTAGGGTACATTGTTTGCATGTGTTAGGTAAAGTCCAAGTTGTAGTTGGGAAGGATTTTTTTTTTTTTTTTTAGACTCATTTTTTTACCTTCGGCAGAGTACTGAGGCATTGTAGCTTACAGCAGTCTCAAACTCTTGGGCTCAAGTGATCCTCTTGCCTCAGTTTTTCATTTTAAGTAGAGACAGAGTCTCTTACTCTTGCTCAGGCTGGTCTCGAATTCCTGAGCTCAAGCAATCCACTCGCCTTGGCCTCCCACAGTGCTTAGGATTATAGGCGTAAGCCACCATGTCCATCCCGGGGAGGATTTTTTGTTCGTTTTTTGTAAATCTCTGTTCAAAGCCTGCAGTAGTTTCCTGTCTCCTTCAGAATGAAATGGAAAGTTTGTGCGTGGCTCATGAGGCCCTCTGTGACCTAGCTCCGTCTCTCCTCCTCCTGTCTCTCCTTTCTGCCCAGCTGTAGGGGCCGGCTTGCTGTTCCCATGCGCACCCAGCAGCTGCCTCCTCAGAGCTTATCATGCGCTTCCATAGCTGGCCCTAGAGGGCACAAGGCTCCTTTGGGCACCTCTCTCAGGCCACTGCTCAAATTTCACCTCCTCCCAGAGACCCCCATTGTCATCCTGTCTCAGACACTTGTCCTCTGTGCTTTGATATAAACTTCTTCCTAGTGCTGATCAACCCTGGTGGGTTTTATTTTCTCATTACTTCCCAACTAGTGGCATGTTCTATGAGAGCAGAGTCCTTTTTCTATAGCTGATGCAAGGGCCTGACACATAGTAAACATTGAATACTTATATGATGAACCAGTCAAGAGATGAATAGAATTTTAGTGGTAAAATATGGTGGTTTAGGGTGGGGAGTTCCATGTGAAAAGAAGAGATTGAACAGACAGAAGGTTGGGTATAAGTGAGAAAAAGTGATTACGCAGGTTAGGCTGGAGAATGAAGTTCTTATGGGGAGAAGTAGAAATTAAGATTAGAAAAATAGTTTGGGACAAATTTAGGAGAATAATGACATTAACTTGTTTTTGTTTTGAAACAGAGTCTCACTATGTTGTCCTTGGTAGAGTGCCATGGTGTCATGGCTCACAGCAACCTCAAACTCCTGGGCTCAAGCGATTTTCTTGCCTCAGCCTCCCAAGCAGCTGGGACCACAGGCGCCAACCATAACGCCCGGCTATTCTTTTGTCGCAGTTGTCATTGTTGTTTAGCAGGCCCAGACTGGGTTCGAACCCGCCAGCCTTGGTGTATGTGACCGGTGTCATATCCACTGTGCTATGGGCTCCGAGCCTATGACATTAACTTGTGAGTTTGTTTATAAATTAGTATTATAGGGTAATCAAAGGAGCTGCCAAAGTGTTTTGCTGTGGCACTGGGGAATGTCTATTGTGTTCAGCATGCCTCCCTGTGTCCTCTTTTGCTATTTTCCAATTTTTTCTTAATGCTCCTTCCTTCATTTATTCCATAAGTGCATCCTGAGTGCCTGCTATGAACATGCTGTGTTGGGGAATATAAAGGCCTTGCCTCCAGGATCTAGTAATTTCATTGCTAGTGAAGGAGTAGATAGTATACAGAAAACACTGTGGTAGCCCAGAGAGACGGGAGAAGCACTTTGTTGTGGGAGGGCAGGTGTTGTAGGGCTGGTCAGTGGGCTGCAGAGGCAGATAGGTGAGTTTGCAGTGGGAAGTATAAGGGCCCAGGTAAGCAGAGGCCCAGAGCCTGCATGGTACTAAGAGAACTCAAAGTAATTTGAGGTGGTTGGAAAGAGAGGTTAGAAAAGGTCTTCCCGCTAATGGTAATAAGAATGAGCTGTCCTGTTCATCAAATGCTATGTACTCGGGAAAGTTTAAGGAGGGACAAATTCTGACAGCCAACATGGCCCATACTAATGAATTCACTTAACCTGAAAGGCAAGGCTTTAATTGAAGGGGTTTGAAACAGGGGTTGGGAGACACATAGCAGTCAGATGGTGGCTTCAGTATCGAAAATACATTCAAGGGTACAGGAAAGCAGTACTTAGCACTGTTTAGATATTAGGGATAGAGGAGAAGAAGAGTGAAGGGTAATGTTGAGGTTTCAGAGAACTATTAATACCTCTATCTTATGTGTTAGAAACAATTTGAGAAATAAGATACCCAGAGGTAGGCAGTTGGAAATCAGAATGTCAGTTCCTTTACTCCTAAACCAGCTTCAACACTGTAGGTTATGTCTCTGGTTCAGTTGGGTCCCTCTGGATTTGATAGACGAATCCTCCAGGCGTGGGTGAGCTGACTTCCCAGAGGCCTCCCTGGCTGGGAGCAAGCCTGCCTGGGTAAGTGACGTGCAGCGGCAGGCCCAGGACACATCCTTTCTGTAGGCAGGGCAGGTCAGAGAGACAGAGAAAGGGAATGGAGGGAGCTGGAGTTTTTAGTTTCCTCTCCCAGATTGACCAGCTAGATTTGTTCTCCTGGAGAGGAGAGTGAGGGGCTTGAGAGATAATGTCACAGGTTGGGCTCTCAGGAAACCTGACTTTGAGATGTAGATTAGTGTACAAGGAGTGCTTTGGGGAAGGACATTTGTAGAGGAGAAACTTTGTGGGGGAGGAAAGTTCAGCTGCAATGCAGTCTCCGGAGAACCCTTTGCTGTGCCTGCAGGTGTAGAAATGGGAGACTGTGCCAGGGTGGGAGAGCTGAGCCTTTATACCACTGTATCTACCAATAGTGTGATGTGGCTTCTGTGGGACAAGGGTCTGAACTTGTGCTAGGCCAAGACAGTTGAGGATGACTGAGTGTCATGTCACAGTATCCTTTACAGATACCGAAACTATTCCTCCTCTGCTTTGCCATCCTGGGGAGTGGATGGACATTCTGTCTTCTCTGGTAAAACTGAAGACTAGACAGTTTGTTTCCATGTAAGAAGTAATGCCTATGTTTCACAGTAGAACACACGATTGCCTCAGAAATGTAAGGAAAAGAGATGGTGGGATCTATGAAAAAAGCCACCAGAATGTACCAGAGGAGCAGGAGATAGTACATGCCCCCAGTTCCCCTCGCTCCTGTCCCTGCTGTGCTCCTGGGCAGTGGCACGGAGAGACCTTGTCTTCTCTTCTGCCTTCCTTGCTGCCTTTGGGTGTCCCTTCCATCTTGAGATGATAGTTCAGGAAATACAATGAAAATTGAGCCCTCCTTTTCCTCTTCTTGTCTGTTTTTGAAAAAGTGGCTGGGAACAGGCATCTGAGAAAGAGAGATGGTGGAAAATTTCTTTATAACTTTGTATATGTGTTTTCCCTAGAGATTGAGAATCACAAATCTTCCTGCCATACTGTGTTAGGGCAGTGGAGTCCTAGTGATAGGCTGCTAAATTCAGTGTATATGTTTAATTAATCATGAAATGGCATCTGCTTTATTGAATATCCTGTTTTGATTTAGTCTGATAAAATTTTCTTAGCATTTCATATTTTTCAGCATAAATATGGTATTTAGCATTTTGCAGGGCTCTGAAAAGTGACAGAATAACAGCTATTCTCATTCTCAAGTATCTCAAGCCCATTCAGGGTGATCATTTCATTCCATACATGAAGTCTAATTTTTTCTTTATGTTTTTAAATGTGCACATTTTGGGGCAGTCGTATCTGTCTCCTAAGTCATTAATGTGAATTCACTGAACTTATTAAACTTCCTAGAATGAAAATTTACTCCTCTGTATAATGAGATACTATTTGTGTTCCTGGCTAGGTTTTGTTTGGTTTTTTCATTTTCTGCTTATTATACTCTAAATTGTATCAGATTGTTTTTTAGTAAGTTGCCACTGCTCAAATAGGCCAGATCAAGACATTTATTGCCAATTAGGAACAGGATATTTGGGATGTTTGGTGATGTTCTCTGGATAACCTGTTTTACATTTTAGTTTTGTTTTATTTTTGTTTTATGATCATGTTGGCTTTCCATTAAACTATAACTTTAAGTTGGCTTAGTTAATAGAACATTGACCAGATCCCCTTCTCTATTCCCCAGCCCTCCCAGCATCCCCCTTCCCCCATTCTCTACTGTGCTCCAACCTCAGTCTGAAGTGATGAGAATTTTTAGGTCTGTACATTGTAGATTTAATATATGTTTCTATGACATAGGCTTACTGTATTTCAGAATAAATTGCCTGAGTAGTGCTCCGTGGAACATTTAGGGATAAATCCCTGTGAAAAGTAAATTGAAACAATAACGTCTGTAGTAGGAGCTATTTCTAGTGATTAGCCACTGGTGAGGGATGTGTGGATCTCTGCATTACACGTGGCTGCATGATCTCTACATCTGTTTTGAAGTTCATTTGTTTCCCAGACCACCCGTGCCTTTCTAAACCTTCCCAGGATCCAGGCATTGTGAGCTGGTAACTATAGCTGACTTACTCTTTTTGACCTAGAGATTATACTTTGTTTTAGTTTGACTATTGCTCCCATCAGATCTGGTTCTGTTTAATATTGACAACATTGGAGTTTCTATAAATTAGCAGTAAAGGAACCAGGGATATTTAAACCCATAAATTGTGATTTTCAGGTCTTTTAAAAGCTTTGTGGTTAAAATAGTACTTTACTGTATGGAAGACATAAGGAGTATTTACAAAATTCTGGCTATCAGAAGGCTTTCATAGCTCAACTGAAACTACAAAATAACCTCAGCTGAGTCACAGAATCCTTTAGGAATTAGAAAATGCACATCTGTCTTGGCTCTGCTAATGAGATCTTTTATAAATTGCATACCTTCATTTCTATGTATTAAAAAAGGGATAACAAATACTATATGATTCTCTGAAATAAGGCATCTCAAGTAGTCAAATTTTTAGAAATAGAAAGTAGAACAGGGGTAGAAGAGAGGGAGAAATGGGAGTAGTTTTAGTTTCGCCATATGAAAAAGTTTTGGAAATCCGTTGCGCAACAGTGTGAATATACTTAACAGCACTGAGCTGTACACTTTAAAATGGTTAAAATGGTAAATTTTATGTTGTGTTTTTACCAAGATTTTCAAAAGGGTAGTGTTACTGTTAATCGAGTGCTTAGTTTCTGTCGTACATACGTTATATTCTTAAATATTCACAACTCTGGAGGTAGATATTGTTACCCTGATTTATAGATGAGAGAACTTACAGAAATACTTTGCTAGCTAGTGAGTGGCAGACCATCTTAGGCCTACATGTGACTGTGAAGACACTTGGAAAATATATTGTCATCAGCTAAACTTAAAGGCAGCCTGTGTTTAAGGCTTTTTAACTCTAGAACTGATGATTCAATTGATGATTCTATGATTTTGAGATACTCCAAAGACCTTATAGAGACCTAGCAAGTGAGAAAAAAAAGTTTAAATGTGTAGGTGTTGAGAGACCATCCCTCCACTATTTTTAATGAATAACAGTTATCATACTGGATTTAATCTGTGGCTCCTCGCAGCAGCAAATACTGGTTTGTGGGAGATTCAGGTGTTATTCAAATATTTGAAAAGTTAAAAGTGTTGGAGTGTTACCTGTGGCTCAGTGTGGAGGGTACTGGCCCCATATACCAAGGGTGGCGGGTTAGAACCTGGCCCCGGCCAAACTGCAACCAAAAAATAGCCAGGCGTTGTGGTGGACACCTGTAGTCCCAGCTACTCGGGAGACTGAGGCAAGAGAATTGCCTAAGCCCAACAGCTGGAGGTTGCCGTGAGCTGTGACACTACGGCACTCTACCGAGGGCGACAAAGTAAGACTCCGTCTGTAAAAAAAAAAAAAAAAGAAAGAAAAATTAAAGTGTTATATCAAGATAGAAATATAGTGTGACAGCATTACATTTTGAAAGAAGTGTAAAATCTAACCAATCACTAGCACTGATTTGTTGTAATTGTAATAAGTTAGCTTTATGAGTTTTATACTTATATAATATAAAATCTGAATTGATGTAAAAAAAGAATAGTGCTTACTTCTATGGAATGGTTTGGTAGGGCCTGAGAAGATGCTTCACTTTTTCATAGTATTTTTTCTTTTGAGACAGAGTCCCACTATGTTACCCACAGTAGAGTGCTGTGGCGTCCCAGCTCACAGCAACCTCAAACTCTTGGACTTAAGCGCTTCTCTTGCCTCAGCCTCCCAAGTAGCTGAGACTACAGGCACCCGCCACAATGCCTGGCTATTTTTTGTTGGAGTTGTCATTGTTGTTTTAGTTGGCCCAGGCTGGGTTTTAACTCGCCAACTTCGGTATATATGGCTGGCGCCATAATCACCATGGTACAGGTGGTAAACCTCATGATATTTTTCTGCTTTTTGAGTTTTTATTAACAAGTCTGTATTAGTGATTCTGTGGGTTGAATTTGTGTCCCTGTCCCCAAATTCATATGATGAAGTGTTGTTGCCTGGTACCTCAGAATGTGAGCTTATTTGTAAATAGGATCATTGTAAATATTTAGTTTAGTTAAGATGAGGTCATACTGCATAGGAGAAAGACCCTAAGTCAGTGGTTCTCAACCTTCCTAATGCCGCTGCCCTTTAATACAGTTCCTATGGGTTGTGACTCACAGGTTGAGAATCGCTGCCCTAATTCAATATGACTAGCGTTCTTTATAAGAAGGAGAAACTTGAGCACAGAAAGATGCACACACAGAAAACAATATGTGAAGATGAAGGCAGATACCAGAGTGATACTTGTACAAGCCAAGGAATACCAAAAATTGCCAGGAAAGCACCAGAACTTAGGGGAAAGGCCCTCACAAGGCACCAACTCAGAAGACACCTTGCTCTTAGAATTCTAGCATCCCGAAAGTGAGACAATAAATTTTCGTGTCTTAAGCGACTCAGTTTCTGGTAATTTGTTGTAGCAGCTCTAGCAAAGTAATATAATTTCAAAAAAAAAAAAGAAAAGAAAAATTATGGAAAACAAAAAAAATTTTAAGTGGAAAAAAATAGTTAAAGAGTTTATCCAGAGAAATTTAAAATTAAGAAAGGATCTTTAGGTTAGGCTTGGCGGCTCACACCTATAATGCGAGCACTCTGGGAGGCTGGGACAGTTGGATGGCCTGAGCTCATGATTTCAAGACCAGCCTGAAGGAAAAAGAGACCCCGTGTCTACTAAAAATAAAAAAAACTAGCCGGGCATTGTGACGGGTGCCTGTAGTCTCAGCTACTTGGGAGGCTGAGGCAAGAAGATTCCTCAAATACATGCATTTGAGGTTGCTCTGAGCAATGAGTCATTGCAGTCTACTCAGGGCAAGAGAATGAGATTCTGTCTCAAAAAAATAAATAAATAAAATAAAATAAAATAAAGAAATAAAGGATCTTTATATGTGAAGAAGTGTTCATTGTAATATTTTTTGGAATATTGGAAATATTTCAATATTGGAATCAATGAGAAACAACCAAATATCTAGATATTGGTGAAAAAAACAAATTATATCTATCTGATGAAATATTATGTTGTCATTTTATATAACCTATGAAATGTATATAACATGAATAAAAAGCTAGATGCAAAAATTTTTACACAAAATGGTAACAGTTGTGCAAAATGTGTATGTATTGGACTAAAATTAGAAGGGAACACAGAAAATGAAAAGGCTTTATTACAATTAGGGAATCATAAGTGGATTTTTCCTTAAAATTTTTAAATTATTTACTTTTTTTATTTTTTAATATAAGGATACATGCAGTTAGGTTACATGGTGAATCTTTCACCTAGGAGGTGTGCCATATACCCCTACATTGTACCCTTTAGGTGGGAGCTTACTGAACCCCTCTTCCCTCCCCTCTGCCCTTCTTGATTGAATTGTGTTTTTCCTCTACTGTGGGCCTGTAGTTGTTCATCTGCTAGTTTCAAATTAGTATTGAGTACATTGGGTGCTTGCTTTTCCTTTCTTGAGATACTTTAATAAGGAGAATGTCCTTGCAATGACATCCAGGTAAATACAAAAGATGTGAAGTCTCCATCTTTTTTTATGGCTAAATAGTATTCTATGGTATACATATACCAAGTTTATTAATGCATCTGTGGGTTGATGGACACTTCGGTTGTTTCCATATCTTCATTATTGTGAGTCGCACTGCTATAAACATTCAAGTACAAATGCTCTTACTTTAAAATGCATTTTCTTCTTCTGCATAGGTACCTAGTAATGAGATCACAGGATCAAATGGAAGGTCTACTTTTAAGATCTTTGAGGATTTTCCATACTTCTTTTCCAAAAGGCTGTGCTAGTTTGCAATTCCACCAACAGTTGTATACTGTTGGGTGTACCCATACTATAACCCTTGCAGATCTGCTGCTTTGGGGCTTTGTCATGTGGGCTGTTCTCACTGGAGTTAGGTGGTATCTCAAGATGATTTTGATTTGCATTTCTTGGATGACGAGGGATGATGAGCATTTTTTCATGTTTTTGCTGGCCATTTGTCTTCTTGAGAGAAGATTCTGTTCATATCTTTTGCCCAGTGATTAGTTCTTTTTCTGTTGATTTTGCTTGAGTTCTTTGTAGATTCTGGTTGTTAGTCCTTTGTCAGATTCATAATGTGAGATATGTGTTCTCCTATTCTAAAGGTTGCCTGTTTGCTTTGTTTATTGTGTCCTTAGCTGTGCAGAACTTTTATAAGCATGATTAGGTCCCGTTTATTTATTTTTGTTGTTGCTATCATTGTCAATGGGGTCTTGTTCATCAAATCTTTCCCCAGGCCAATATTGTTAAGAGTTTTTCCCACACTTGCTTCTAAAGTTTTTATAATTTCATGTCTTAGATTTAAGTCTTTTTATCCAGCATGAGTTAATTTTTGTTAAGTGGTGAGAGGTGCATGTTAAGTTTCAGCCTTTTACATGTGGCTAAGCAGTTTCTACTACTGCTATTTATTAAATAGGGACTGTTTTCCCCAGTGCATGCTTTTCTTTGGTTTATTGAAGATCAGATGACGATATTTGGTTTTATCTCTAGGTTCTCTATTCTGTTCCATAGATTTATGTTTCTATTTTTATGCCAATACGATGCTGTTTTGGTTAATATTCATTTGTAATATAAATTGAAATCTGGTAATGTGATACCTCCAGATTTACTTTTATTTCTTAATAATTGCCAAAGCTATTCAGGGTTTTTTCTGTTTCCATTCAAAATGAAGAACTATTTTTTCAAGTTCTTCAAAGTATGACATTGGTTTTTTAATGAGGATTGCATTAAATCTGTAGCTCACATTAGGTAGTATAGGCATTTGATCAATGTTGATTCTTCCTAGCCATGTACGTAACATGTTAATGTCTTCTGCTATTTCTTCTCTCAGTTTTTCATAGTTCTCTCTGTAGAGATTCTTCACATTCCTTATTTTTTTAAGACAGAGTCCCAAGCTGTTGCCCTGGGTAGAGTGCCGTGGTGTCACGGTCCACAGCAACCTCAAACTCTTGAGCTTAAGAAATTCTCTTGTCTCTGCCTCCTAAATGGCTGGGACTACAGGTGCCCACTACAAAGCCTAGCTATTTTTTGGTTGTGGTTGTCATTGTTGTTTGGCAGGCCAGGGCTGGATTTAAACCTGTCAGCTTCGGTGTATGTGGCTGGCGTCCTAGCTGCTGAGCTACAATTCTGTTCCGTAGATTTATGTTTCTATTCAATTCTTCACATTCTGTTAGGTGTATTCCAAGGTATTCCATTTTCTTTGAAGCTACTATGAAGGGTATTATGTTTAGTTTGATTCTCAGCTTGACTGTTATGTCAAGCTGTAGTTTTTTGTAGTATAAATGCTACTGATTTGTGGACATTGATTTTATATCCCTAAAGGTTGCTATATTTCTTGATCACTTCTAGGAGTCTCATAATTGAGTTTGGGGTTTTCTAGTCCTCTGTCCCTGTTTTGATACCCTTGATATCCTCTTGCTTGATTGCATTGGCTAGAACTTCCAGCACTATGTTGAATAGTAGTGGTGATAGTAGACATCCTTGTTCTGATTCTACTTATAAGTGAGAATGCTTCCAGTTTTACTCTATTCAGTATGATATTTGCTGTGGGTTTGTCATAGATGACTTCTATTAATTTAAGAAATTTTCCATCTATGCCTGTTTTATTATATTCTTATCAGAAAAGGATGCTGAATTTTGTCGAGTGCTTTTTTCTGGATCTCTTGAAAGGATCATATGGTCTTTGTTTTTGCTTCTGTTTATGTGGTGAATTACATTTGTAGATTTTTGTATGTTGAACCAGTCTTGTATCCCTGGGATGAAGCCCATCTGATCATGCTATATAATTTTTTTAATGTGTATCTGTATTCTATTTATTAGGCTCTTAATGAACATTTTTGCATTGATACTCATTAATGAAATTGGTCTGTAGTTTTTATTTTTTGTTTTATCTTTTCCTAGTTTTGGTATCAGGGTGATATTTGCTTCATAGAAAGAGTTGGGAAGTTTTATTCTCAATGTTTGGGAATAGAAATTTGCTATATAGGTGCAAGCTCTTCTTTGAAGGTTTGGCAGATTTCTGATACAAAACTGTCTGGTCCAGGACATTTTTTTTTTTTTTTAAGAGACAGAGTCTCACTTCATCGCCCTCAGTAGAGTGCCATGGCTTCACAGCTCACAGCAACCTCTGGCTCCTGGGCTTAGGTGATTCTCTTGTCTCACCCTCCCGAGTAACTGGGACTACAGGCACCTGCCACAACGCCTGGCTATTTTTTTGTTGCAGTTTGGTGGGGCCAGGTTTGAACCCACCACCTTTGGTATATGGGGCCAGTGCCCCACTCACTGAGCCACAGGCGCTGCCTACGGTCCAGGACATTTTTTGTTGAAAGTTTTCTTGCTGTTGCAATTTCAGTGCTTGATACTGGTCTGTTCAAGTGTTCTGTTTCTCCCTTGTTAAGTCTAGGGAGGTGGGAGGTAGTGTGATTCTAGGTCTTGGTCCAGTTCCTCCACATTGTCAAATTGTTAGGCATAGAGTTTTTTGTAGTAATTAGTAATGACTTTTTTTGTATCTCTGTGGTATCTATTGTTATTTCCCCCTTTTCATTTCTGATTGAGGTTTTAATAGATCTTTTCTCTTTCTAGGTAATCAGGACAAAGGCTTATTAATTTTAACCAACCTTTTGTTTCAGTAATCTTCTGAATGGTTCTTTTGTTTTTTATTTCATTTAACTCTGATCTAATTTCAGTTATTTGCTTTCTTCCGCTAGGTTTGGGATTGGATTGCTCTTTATTTTACAGTTCGTTTGGTTGTTGATTTGTGGTATATATATATATATATACACACACATATATATATATATACACACACACACACACACACATACATACATACACACACACACACACATATTTTGTCTTCCTATTTTTTGTATATGGGCATTTAATGCGATAAATAAATTTCTCTCTTCAGACTGAGTTTGCAGTATTCCACAGGTTTTGATAACTTGTGGCTTCAATGCCATTTTGTTTGAGGAATCTACTGATTTCCTTCTTATCTCCTCCTTCACCCAGCTGTTATTCAGCATAAGATTGTTTAGTAACCATGGCTTTGTGTAGAGATGGAGGTTTTTGTTCAAGTGGAATTCTATCTCTATTCCATCATGGTCTGAAAAGATACAAGGTATGATTTCTGTTTTATTAAATTCGTTGAGGTTTGATTTGTGTCTAGGATATGATCAGTTTTGTAAAATGATCCAAGAGCTGACAAGAAGAGTATACTCAGTAATATTGGGGTGTTATGTTCTGTATATGTCTAATTAAGCTCATCTAAATGCTTGCTCACCCAATTTCTTAATAGCACTTGATGCTATCAGCTAGTGAAGCCGATCACTAGGAACCTTTGCCTTCTGCATGGGGCTTCTTGCCTTCTCACACCACAGTAGCTGGGTTTCAATAGGCTATCCCCAAGAGAATCAGGCAAAAGCTGTATAGTCTTTTTTAATCTACACCCAGAAATCAGAGTGTCATTGCACTCTCTTAGTAGGAGCAGTCAGAAGCCTATACCCAGATTCAAGGGAAGGGAATAGAAACCCCACTTCTCAATGTGAGGGGTATCAAAGATCTTTAACACATTTTAAAACTGTCACATCTAGTATCTTAATATTTGTTTTCCATTTTTCTCATCTGTTCTGTTCTTTTTTTTACCATATTCTTCCCCATACGCTGGCTCCTTTATTTTTCCTTAGCTTATCAGAGACCATATACACTAATTTCTGCTTCCTAAAAGGGGCTCTTGTCTTTAAGGAATTTAATTGTTTTACATTTCTTTGCATCTTTACACCCCATTTTGTCTAGTTATTACTAGCAGTGATATGTATCCTATCTGTAATAGGTAGTTTTGTCTTTGAACTGTAAGTTTAGACAATTTTTTCAAAATTATTGCTAGCTTGGAATTCTTTTTTACACCTAAATTCATTATTTCAGTTTGACCTGTTATTAATGTTTCTTTCTTTTTTTTTTTTATTGTTGGGGATTCATTGAGGGTACAAGAAACCATATTACACTGATTGCATTTGTTGGGTAAAGTCCCTCTTACAATCGTGTTTTGCCCCCAAAGGTGTGGCACACACCAAGATCCCACCCCCCTTGCTCCTTCCCTCTCTCTGCTCTTCCTTTCCCTACCCCTCCCTCATTCTTTCTCTCTCTGCTCTCCCCTTCCCTCACCCCCACCTTGTCAATAATTGTCACTAATTGTCCTCATATCAAACTTGAGTACATGGGATTCATGCTTCTCCATTCTTGTGATGCTTTACTAAGAATAAT
>CAUYRH010148806.1:0-23415 GCA_963574655.1 Perodicticus potto
CTTCTGCACTGCTGGTGGGAATGCAAGCTAGTACGTTCCTTTTGGAAGGAAGTTTGGAGAACACTCAGGGATCTAAATGTAGACCTGCCATTTGATCCTGCAATTCCTCTTCTAGGTGTATATCCAAAGGACCAAAAATCACTTGACAACAAAGATAGTTGCACCAGATTGTTCACTGCAGCTCAATTCATAATTGCCAAGTCATGGAAGAAGCCCAAGGGCCCATCGACCCATGAATGGATTAATAAATTGTGGTACATGTACACCATGGAATACTATGCAGCATTAAAAAAAATGGAGACTTTGCCTCTTTTTTGTTTACATGGATGGAGTCGGAAAATATTCTTCTTAGTAAAGTACCTCAGGAATGGAAAAAAATATATCCAATGTACTCAGTACTACTGTGAAACCAATTTATAATCACTCACACTTGCATATGAAAAATGAAACACAACTAGAGCCTAGGATGAGGGAGGGAAGGAGAGAGGGAGGGAAAAGGAGGGTGTGGGTCAATAGAGGGACAGTTAGTAGGGGACCAACCTTTGGAGCATATTGCAAGTACAAGTTGGATCTATCAGGTGTAGAACACAAATGTCTTATCGCTGTAATTGGGTAAAAGAGGTGAAGGCTAAGTTTATTAGTAGGATGTAAGCACTCCAATTTGTACAAATAATCAACACATTGAAACCCATAATGGCATAAATGTATTCATGATCTATGTACAAAAGACATAATAAAAAAAAAAAAAAGAACTGCAGAGGCTGTGGTCCCAGATAAATAATGGAGCAGTATTTGCATAGAACCTAGTCACATATTCCTGTATACTTTAGATCATCTCTTGAGTATCTATAATGTATAAAATAATGTAAATATTATATGAATTATTGTTATGCTGTATTATCTTTTAATATGTAATTTTAAAATTGTCATATTGTTGTTTTTGAATTTTTTTTCCCAAATATTTTCCAACCACATTTGGTTGATTCTGTGCATGTAGAAACTGCAGACATGGTGGGACAACTGTCCTTCGATTTCAAAGATGGTTAAATTTTTTAAAGGAGCTTAATACAAAACTCTAATATAGAACCACAGTGCGGGCACTGCTCAGATCCTTTTATTATTAGTTTTAAGTTGTATCATCAGTCCAAATATTTGCTTGTTTATTTTTTTGAGACAGAGTCTCACTGTGTCGCCCTCAGTAGAGTGCTGTGGCATCACAGCTCACAGCAACCTCAAACTCTTGGGCTTAGGTGATTCTCTTGCCTCAGCCTCCCAAGTAGCTGGGACTACAGGTGCCCACCACAATGCCTGGCTATTTTTTGGTTGCAGTTGTCATTGTTGTTCGGCTGGCCCAGGCCAGGTTCGAAACCACTACCCTCAGTGCATGTGGCCAGTGCCGTAACCACTGTGCTACAGGCGCTGAGCCCAAATACTTGCTTTTCAATAAAGGAAGCTATTTTCTACAGTAAGTTGTTTTGGGTAGTAGGATAATCATCTATTTTGTTGGTTTGTAGAGGTGTTTACTTTTCGTAAACATTGCCCTCTGCTTTTACCAAACTTTCAGCTTTCCACAAGTCTAGCTTGCTAAATGGAACAGAGTATTTGGTATTACTTTGCCATTCCATGCTATTAGAACTTATCAAAATAGTTTAGATATTAATTTTTCATGTGCTCTCATATTCCTTTTAATTTTTTCTTCGGATATCACATTTAAATAATGGTCCTCTTATATAGCACAAGTCATCAGGAGCTGAGCAGTTTTAAATTCCAAATTTTGCCAGTTACTAGCCCTCTCAACTTGTTCAAAATAATTAATTATGCCTCCATTTTTTCATCTATAAAATGTATCTTCGTTAGGTGTTTTTGCAAGAAATCAATAGGTGAGTGTACGCAGAATGTGTAGAACAGTGCTGAACAGGCATGTATAAATGGTTGTAATATTATTATAACAAGCGGGTTGTAAAGTCTGTATTTTCGTGCCTCGATTGGAATCTCCCTGAGTTTCTAACAGAGTAGGATTCACACAAGAGGTCTACAGCAAAGCTACTGGTATTTTGCAGTTTTGTTTTTTTTTTTTTTGACTGAGTCTTGACTTGAACCCATAACCCCTGGTATTTGGGGCCGGCCCCTACTCCTTGAACCACAGGTGCCACCCAAGCTACTGGTATTTTATAAAAAATAATAAGTTAGAAATAACCTACCTTAGAGATTTTTTTTCTTTTTTGGGTCTTACTAGGTTTCCCTGGAGAGTATCAGTGAATGATATTTGAAAACTTCCAGGCCCATTCCAACAGATGAGCGATATACGTTTAACCCACAGTCAGAATGCAACCTTATTAAACAGGCATTTATTATCTAAATTGGAATAAGAACTTTGTAAAGACAGTAGAAAGTTTGCAACTAATTAAGCTCACTTAAAATCCATTACTTCGCTTTTAATTAGACAAGAAAAGAAGGAAGTGTGAGACTTCATTTTTTTTTTTTCTAATCGAGATAGAATTTTGAAAAGGACACTTTCAGAAAAGCTTCATCTCACAGTGTTATATTCGTTACTTTAAAACTAATTAGTGTTGAGTCACAGCGCTGGGTAGTTCATTAATATAAAATTCAAGTTTATTTTGACTAAATAAAATATTTAAAATATAACATAATGTTAAAAATGAACCAAATATGCTAACCAGCATTTTAGCGTGAGTGGACATAACTTAGACAACCTGTGTAAACAGAGTGATGGAAAACTTACTCAGCTACTTGATTTTGTACAAGAAAAAGAATATAAGCAGGCCCACTAGTATCATGTATCAACACTTATTTTATCCACTTTAATTTCAGAATATCTTGTCTACTTGTGCTCAATGAAAAGATGTATATTATAAGATTTAATAATTTAAAACCACATGTTCACATTCTTATCTTTTCTCTCCTCTCTCTCTTTCCCCTTCTCTCTCTCTGGCATACACACAAACACGGTCTTTTCCTAAGATTTATAAAAACATTTTTGCCTAACTAATCCCTTCCATTTATTTAATGGCTATTAATTTCATATATTTGACATAAATAGATTTTTTTTTTTTTTTTGAGACAGAGCCTCAAGCTGTCACCCTCGGTAGAGTGCTGTGGCATCACGGCTCACAGCAACCTCCAATTCCTGGGCTCAAGTGATTCTCCTGCCTCAGCCTTCCAAGTAGCTGGGGCTACAGGTGCCTGCCATAATGCCCCGCTATTTTTTGGTTGCAGCCATCGTTGTTTGGCTGGCCCCGGGCTGGATTCGAACTCGCCAGCTCAGGTGTATGTGGCTGGCGCCTTAGCCACTTGAGCCACAGGTCCTGAGCCGACATAAATAGATCTTTATTGGATGTTTTTGGACTGCATTTATTGAAAAAGGCACGCAGAAAGAAAGTTGTTATGAGGTTGCCTGCTGTCAGGTGATATTTTTGTAATAATTTATCAGATTCTTTTTATATGTTTTCTATTCTTGAGTTGATTGGAGTCAGGTGAATCTGAGTCACTTCTGTTAATGTCAAAATGAGGGCTGAGTCCCTGAATGATACTTCATTACACACAGAGTCTGTGGGTCCCCGGATGATACTTCATTACACACAGAGTCTGTGGGTCCCCAAATGATATTTCATTACACACTGAATCTGTGGGTTCCTGAATGATACTTCATTACAGCCGAGTCTGTGATATGGATGAAACTCATTCTCTTTCAGGCTCATTTTTAAGCAAACTCTTCTTATTATTAAATTACAACATAAATAAACTACACTGATCTCAAACTGTAGCTTGATAAATTTTACAAAATGAATAAATTCTGTAAACACTAAAATCAAAATATAGAACTTTATCAGTACCCCAAAGTCCTTCCTCTAACCCACTCCCTCACTAAGGGAAAGTGACCATTATCGTGACTCCTGTCATCAGAGATGAGTTTGACCTGCTGTAGAATTTTATATAAATAAAATCATAAAGTGCGTACATTTTCAGGTCTGATTTACTTTGCTCAATATGATATCTGTAAAATCCATCCAGGTGGTTGCATGTAATGTGACTTCATAATAACCATCTCAGAATGGCATTCCATTAGATTCCATCACACTTTGTCCATTTGACCCTAGATGACCACTTAGGTTGTCAGTTGCAAGTTATTATGAATAATTTGCTACAAATGTTTTAGATATCATTTGGTGAATGTGTGTGCTATATGTAAAGAAGGACTTTTTGGAGCCTAAAGTATGAATGTGTTCAACGTAACTACACTATCAAATAATTTCTTCAAGCATCTGTACCACTTTCTAATCCCCCCAGCAGTACGCAAAAATTATAGTTGCTCCATAACCTTGAAAACACTCCATATTGACATTTTTTTCTTTTCTTTTACCAATTATGGTTTAACTAAGGTTCAATTGTTATTTTTTAAATTATTTCCTAATAACCAATAATGCACATCTTTTCACATTTTAGATGTTGTTTGATATGTTTTCTGATCATTTTTTGAAAGTTCCTGCTGATTATTTTTGTTTCTTATAAAGATTGAGTTATGTTTAAAATGAAATGATTTGTCAGAAGTACTTCTCTAGCACTCATGAATTATATATTCCTATAATATTCAAATTTAAAGTGTGTATTATCTCAACCTATGGCTTCCATGTTCACTTTTTACATTGGGCTCTACAAACAGAAGTAGTTCATTTTACTAAACTCGATGTCACACCTTTTTTATAGGTAGTGCTTTCTCTATTATATTTAAGAAATAATTGTGCAACCTTGGCTGATAAGACACTTTGTTATCTTCTAGAGGTGTTTTTTAAAACATTTTAAAAGTGTAGAGGGGAGAAGGTCCAGTGCCCATTGTCTACATAGATATAGAACATAAATATGTAATTTATGCAGTGCAAAATGGAAGGACCATGCTTTTCTTACTATACAATAGAGCACCTTGATGTAAATCAGTTGACCCTCTCCATGTGGACACTTCGAAACTTTCTAATCTGATGCATTGTCTGTTTTTTCCTCTCCTTATGATGCGTCAACACTGCCATAAGTCTTAAGTCATTGGCAACTTATAGAATGAGTCCCCTAACTCTGTTTTACCCTGGAATTTTCTTTAAAGTTTTTGGGCTTTTATATTTCTTCGCAGCTCATTGGTTTTAATGAATTCCATCCAGACCTTTGATTAAGATTGTGCTGAAACTACAGATAAATCTGAGTATGGCACACCTTCCCAATATTGAATCTTCTAACATAGGAATAAGCACCATCCGTCTAGTTACTTAGACCAGCGGTTCTCAACCTGTGGGTTGCGACCCACAGGAACTATATTAAAGGGCCATGGCATTAGGAAGGTTGAGAACCACTGACTTTGATCATCTGTAATTACATGGATGTTTAATCGTTTTCTATGTAGATTTCTTTCAAGAGAGATTTTTCAAGATCTTGAAATAATGTTTCATCTGTTACACATGCCATCCATTGTTCTGGCATTTCATTTCCTAATCCTTGGCTTCAAAATTCATGTATTGGTTTGAGTAATTAACCTTTAAGTTAATTCTATGCATACTATTATTTCCCTGCAAATAAGGACAATTTTGTTTTCCAGTTCTTATCTATTTTAGTATTTTAAACAACATACATATTAATGTAATTCTCCTAATAGAATAACTTACATGTATTAAAATAATTCTATTATATAATATGAATAATTACTGATATCCTTATCTAGTTTTGAAGCCCAGGGGTTAAGTTTGTAAAAATGTAGCATTAAGTGTGATATATGCTTTTAGGATATGGTGGATAATAATACCCTTAATCAGACTATAAGTCATCACCTATGCTTTAAGTAGACTTAAGGTTTCTGCTAAAACCTATAAGAACAGCTGGATAAGTTACAAAACTCATATTTCTAAAGGAATCAGAGGACAAAAGAACAATGAGTATTAAAGGAACTAAAACTCCGTAGGGAAGAGAGCCGTTCAAAGACAAATGAGCACCTGCAGATGTCTTTTCCAGGTTGTATTTCCCAAGTCAGAATTGGCAAAAGTTGAGAATACTGGCTTGGCCCAGGTGTCAGACTCCTCCTAAGGTATAAGTAGTCAACAGAGATTTTCGCGGTTGTCCTGGGAGAAAGTGACAAAATTAAAGGCTTGTAGAGTCTCAAACACAGAGTCAATCATCCCCTTAAAACATTCCTCATGTTGTAAAGCTTCTTGGGGTAAGAGACTAAAAAAAAAAAAAAAAAAAAAAAAACAGAGAAAGATTTTTGGAAAACTCAGTAAAAAACTTCTATTATCTCTGAATTCTGAAGATACAAAGATACATTTGCCAAACTCTCGACCGAAAGTCTCAAAGGCCCGTGTCTTAAGGAACATGAGTGAACTAGAGGAAGGCAGAGTCCTAAGGGCTGTTATCAGCATTATCCAGACTCACTCTTCTTTAATTAAAGTGACCAATTTCCCAATCTATTCACTTTCTGAGCATTGAGTAAATTCTGCTTATCAAGTTTCCCCATCCTGTTCATTTCTCACAAGTCCCACCTCATGTCTCATTCTGTTTATATGTTGACACACAGTCTTTATCTAATATTACATTGTCTTTTGTTCCCTCTACTAAAAGTCAGAATGTGAATTCAGGCTCTCCATGGTTTACGATCTATACAATTTGGGCAAATTACCAAATCTCTCTGGGCCTCGGTTTCTTTATGTGTAAACTTAGGATAATACATATGGATAGTACAAACCTAATTAAATTTCACATTATTTGTATCATGGTATGTTTCTCAAATATTTTGTGATAAACAATTTTTACAATGTTCATACAAAATTAATTTAGGAATAAGTAAATAATTCCAACCTTAGGCAGGTGTTAAGGCAATTAAATTAAACAAAATTGTAGACATGAAACACTTGGAGCAGAGGACAGAAAAATATGGGCTGTGAGCCAAATCTTGTGTACCAGCCATATTGTAAGGAAAGTTTTATTGAAACACAGATATGTCCATTTGTTTACATATTAAATATGCTATTTTCTAATTACAACACCAACTATAATTGAGTGGTTGAAACCAAAACCTGATAACTCACAAAGCCTAAAATAATTATTATCTGGCCTTTTACAGAAACAGTTTTCTGACTACTGACTTAGAAATTCCTTGGCCTAACAGTTCATGTTAATTATTGCTCTAAATGAGCTCTTTTCTTCAAAAGAATCCAGAATCCAGACTTCATTATATGTCTTAAATACATACTGATAAGTTAGATTGCTATTTAGAAAATTCAGTCTATGCATGCCAATTTTTTATGAATTCTACATTAAAAGAGCATTTTTGAAAAATGCCAAATTTGCTGGTACATTTGTTTTTCTGTGGGTGAAAAACACATTTTGGGTATATTATTTGGTAATTTAAGAGTAGTAATTCTGCACAGCTGGAAAAATGCATTTTGCATTTGGGAATTATTGATTCATAGAGTTTACTGAAAGCTGTTAAAGCTAATTTGAGCTTTGGGACATAACATGGACTTCTTTTCTAATAATTCTCAATGTACATTAAGAAGATATGCTAATCAAATGAGCCATTACAGAAGAAACCATTCATTTACTTCATGCTGTCGTGTATGAGAACATGAATCATAGCACTTGTTTCCTTTTAAATAAAATAGTTACAGAGAAAAATATATATATATATTTTGAAAAGGCAGTTGCAATTCCTAGGAAGGAGAGAAGCACTCTTTTTCTGTTTGGAACTTATATTATTTGTAAAGGAGGCGTTGGCTAGGAGACAAGGAAGGCACAAAGCTGGTTTAACCAGAGGACTTCATAAATCCACGAGTTCTTCCTCATGTTGTTCTTGGAAACCGCCTTTTAAAATTGTTCCCATAAAATGTTGGATCAGAACCAATGTGGAACCATCAAAGAGTTGTTGTTGTAATAGTTAACTCCAATAATCAGCACCACACTGAGTCATTAGACATCTGTATTTACATGCTAAGGAAGTAGGTCTTAGTTTTTATATACAGACTTAGGGTTGTAATTATTATACATGATTTAGCATTATGCCCAGGCAAGACGTTTAATATATACTCAGCTAATAATTGTCCATTGAATGACAATTCAATAGTTTATATTGCATCATCAAGACATTTGAATAGGTGAGGAGGGATTTCAGCGACTGCAGAAATCCAGTACCACTGATCCAAATGTCAGCATATGTGCTACATGAGGTGTTACTACAGAGGTCTATGATATAGTACCATATCACTCTGTGATATAGTAAGATAAATATTATGGAGAAATGGCTAACAGTGAAAAATAAAGCTATGACAAATACTGTACAAGAAAAATCATCAGAATTTGATGATTAACTCAACGTGGAATGACGGATAAGAAATGAGAAAGCCCTCATTCCCATGGAGTACAGAAAAAATTCCTATTTAAGCATGACCCGATAAAGGATGATGGATAACGAGAATGGTGAAGAATTCCACAGTCAAGTTCCGTTCAATGAAGGAAAAAACAGTACCAGACTGAACCTTACAAGGAAGAGGGCAAAGAAAACAGTAACATAACCTCAACAGCTAGGTCACAAGACATGTATTGCTGAAACATTTACTTTCAAGAAGTTACATACAATCATTGACATGATCAAAAAGGCATGAATCATAGTGTGTGCTCCTCCCAGATGTGCATGATATTACCAAGGTGATGGAGGGTTAACATAAAGTTTAAGGTACAGCTAAAGATTCAAAACATGCAACCTAAAAGAAGGAAGGGGAAGGAGGGTGGGTATGACACCCAGAATCCTGGTGTTCTTCCAAGTGTGGTTGGAGCCTCCACTATCAGAATCACATTATAGTGTTTGCTGAAAACACCAATTCCCCACCTCTGCTAAAAATGATGAGCTCAGACACTCCAGGTAGATCCTGGAAATCTGCACTTTAACCACCTTCCCCAAGTGCTTCCAGTACACGTTAATGTTTAAGGGGCAATACCTAACCATCTTTTTCATATCCTGGGAGGCTGTTATGGTTTTTTTTTGTTTGTTTGTTTGTTTTGAGACAGAGCCTCAAGCTGTCACCCTGGATAGAGTGCCGTGGCATCACAGCTCACATCAACCTCCAATTCCTGGGCTCAAGCGAGTCTCCTGCCTCTGCCTCCCAAGTAGCTGGGACTACAGGTGCCCACCACAACGCCCGGCCATTTTTTGGTTGCAGCCATCATTGTTCTTTGGCGGGCCCGGCCTGGATTTGAACCCGCCAGCTCAGGTGTACGTGGCTGACGCGTTAGCCTATGGAGCCACAGGCACCGAGCCTAAGGTGATGTTTTTAAAGGAGCCTCAGATCTGGTTATGTTCCAACTGTCCATTTATCCTGGCCAAATAGGACAGAACCCCAAGTAGAGATTGATTCATTACAGCCAAGAGGCATCTTGATCCCTAGCACTTCAAACTTTGTCCTACAACCAGAGGTAAACATGTTAGAACAAGGACCTGTGTGGGGCCAGGTCCCAGGAGAGCAGGATTCCCAGGAAGCCACAGCTGGGATTGTATACTCCAGGGGGTGGGGAGCGGGCAGTTGTACTAGCTGGCTGCTTTATCAAAGCTGCGCACTTTAGAACAGAATTAGGACACAGAGGAAAGAGAAGTGAACCACCACAAGGAGACATGCTAGTAGCTGGTAGCAACCACATGGTTATAAATACAATGCAGCTGAATCCTCTTTAAAACATGATTTCACTGCAGACATATAGGCATGCATGCACATGAATCCTGCTTAAAGTAGGTCTTTTTAAAAATACAGATAAAATCGTATTTCTACTTCTCTCTGATCTTGTGTTCTAGGAGGAATATATGAGGTGTGAATTTAAAATAAATACCATGTTTATTATCTAAAAAAAAAAAAGGCATGAAAAAAGCCACCATTTTTGAATGTCATTGGCAACTTTGTAGATAACCATTTTAGTAGCATAACAGGAGCAGAAAACCTTACTACCAACCTAAGGGTTAAATATATGGAAATGAAGGTGATTAGAACCAGCACATATTGGAAAAATCTGGCTGTTAAACAAAAAAATGGCATCTTTGGACAGTCACAGTGGAGTAGTATTTTCATTTGCAAACTAGAAGAGGCCAAATGCATTTTCCTATTTAAGACAGAAATAGCATAAGGAATGAACTTGCCCATGTAAGAAATGCAGAGAAAACAAATAGAATTTTACAAAGTGGAAGGCTGTCTCAAGCAAAAATCTCTCTGCTGTCCTAATCTACAAAGCGAGATCATTTCACCTCTACCAATGGCTCCATATAAGGCTCCAAAACTAATATGCCCTTAACAAAGGGTACATGTAGAACACTTACTATTAGGAGTATTAGGAGCTGGTGCCCTTGCAACACATACACACTGCCCAGTAGTAAAGAACACTTACTATTAGGAGTATTAGGAGCTGGTGCCCTTGCAACACATACACACTGCCTAGTAGTAAAGGCAAATTGAAAATAGAAACCAGCTTAGCTTGCTAGAACTTTTAGAATGTTCTTTGTCCTATGGAGGTCCAGTAGCATCATGGAATTAGGCAATGAGGCCACTCATGAAGAAGATTCCGGGATAAATTCTGATAAAGTTATATTGTTCCTTCCCAATGATTTCCTCTTCAATTGGAAGATGTAATACTCTTCCATCTATGGAACAGAAGTCTGCTAAACATCTCACACCTTCTATTTTCGAGGTTTCATCATTGAGGGCTTCATATAGTGATTTTATTTTTGGTTAACCATTGGTGTCTTTTTTAATTAAATCATAGCTGTGTACATTAGTGCAATCATGGGGTACAATGTGCTGGCTTCATATACAATCTGAAATATTTTCATCCAACTGTTCGACATAACCTTCATGGAATTTTCTTGTTTATTGTATGAAAACATTTGTATTCTGCATTTAGTAAGTTTCACCTCTACCCTTCTAAAATGCACCATTAGCTTGATCCCACCATTTGCCCTCTCTCCACCCAATGCTTTCTATTTAATACAAAAAAGTGAACTAATATTTAGAACACTAACCTTTTAGTGTTTTGATTTTATCTATTTCAAATGTATCATTGATAAAGGCAATTCATACGGTAGATAAGGATAGGTGGAATGGTCCTAGAAATCTGGGTAGCGATACAACCTTGGGGGAAAATCTATTCCTCAGTCTTTTTATCCATTAATGGCAATAATTACAATACCTGTGGTGTGGGTTAATATGTGTGTAATATCAATATGTGTCAGTCACTTAAATAAAGCCTCATACAAATAGTAGCACCATATAAGTTTTAGCTACTAAAGTTATAAATATAGTAAGTTAATATGGCTGTAAAAAAGCAAGTGAAAGGTAAAATAACTACATTTTTCATTTCTTTAGTTGCAGTAAAAACATTTGGACTATTTGTTCATCTAGGAACATTTTGTATATTTCTGGTCAAGATTCAATATTAATGCATGTATCTCTGAGTCTAGAGCTTTGTTGATTCCAGTGGTATTTTTTTATGAGGTTCCTAGCAAACAGTCATGTCTCTCAATGGACACTCTAAATATGGAGTAGTTTGTCACAATTATTTGGTAATCTCTTTCAGTGTAACTCACACAACAAAAGTGACAATATTCCTGTCACTCCTCAGAAATGTCCCAGCTCTGCGGGTTTCCACAAGCAGGAGAATGAAGAAAGCCATTCCGAGGTATGCCGTGTCCTTATACAGACCGTGTTAGTCCAGACCAAGTTTCATTTTCCTAATGACTTTAAATCCTCTATAGTCCCTAGAATAAATATTTTCTTTGCTGACCTCTTCTATGGTCACGATTTTTATACTAGTCCTCTTCAAAATAACTTTAAACCATTTTAGAACAAAAAGCTAACAATATCTTTCCCCTCTGGGATGATGGTCCAACTATTAAATGACATGTTGGTAACAATGACTGAAAAGTACTGATTTTTACCTATTTTTAAAGAAAGTAATGACCAACTTTTCTCTAGAGGTCAATATTCTAGATTGATTCATTTTTATTAATTGAGCTAAAAGATATGCACATCTATTTGTTAAAAAGATTGATTTTCTTCATCCCCTGTACTCAAGGAAGATAGGCGAGACAAATGCTTAATATGAATTGGTAAAATTGCAATTTGTATTAATCATATCTCTTTTTTTACTGCTTTTTTCCCATTTGATCTTTTATTCCCTGCATGTTTGAATGTAAAATAAAAACCATTACTTTCCTTAAAAAAGTTAGTTCATTCCAAAATGATTCCAAATGTGGATCCTTTTTTCCTTTTGGGTTGGAAGGGCCATTCTAGTACCAATTATTTCATTTGTAGCTAGATAAAAAAAATCTCTTTTCTTTCATTTTGTTTTTTTTAATTGTGGTAAAAATACATAACATAAAATTTACTATCCTAACCATTTTATGTGGAGATTTCAATAGTTTTAAGTATAGTCACATTTAAGGAATTGTGTTTCAATCGTTAGCTCTACTGTCAAAATACACTTACTTTTTCATCTATTTTCTGAAGTAACAGCATACAGATTATAGATATATAATGTGTATTTTGTTCTGTGTTCTACAGAATGCAGGGCATGTTTTCCTCCCAATTCCCTTAAAACATTTTAATTATTATTAGTGGTAAAAAAGTATTTTACATAGTCCTTGCTTTTGCCATCAAAAGGAATCAATCATTCTCAAAATACTAGTAGTATTACAGACTGAGGACACTACTTTGATAAAATAAATTTAGTTGAAATAGCAACATCTTATTCTATATACCATTAGTGCAGTTGGAAAGAGGACTGAGTGCTATTTGGTTCATGTAAATCATAAAAATGCCTACCCAGAATGTTGTTGAAGTCATTTAAATCCGAAGGGATTTCAAATTTTTAAGAAGCATATTTATTTTGATAACATTTTATGTTTGCATTGTTGACGCAAGAATCCATGTGCCTCAGACAATCTCTGATTATCAAAGGCAGTAGGATGGGGAAATTGTTTACTGAAGATTTCCTTATTTTTTTGTAGAGAATTTCAATGAAATATAATTTATAGAATGTCATATAAACCATTTAGTTCTTTTTCATTCCTAGATGTTTTATAAGGCTCAAAGCACAAGAACAGAGTTTATATAGGTTTTGTTACACTAATGTTCTAAGGAATTTGAACAAGAAACAAATGAGATCCAGAGTTATTATGTTGATTTATATTATTATTCCAATTGTCAAAGATGAGTGAAGATAAATCTGCTATGTTATATTGATCAACAAAGTAAAATAGAAAAATTTTCCGAGACTTTTTACACCACCAATTTTCACTTACCCATCATGATCCAGGCCTAATGCAGTCTGAATGGTTTTGAATGAGGGCATCCATAAAGGCCTCTGGGTCTGGGGATTTGTGAACCCAAATAATGTTGACGATATTAACAACTTTTGTAGTTTGGAGCCGGCGGTAAGGATTGTTTCAAGCACTTTATGTGGATATTTTCCCATCAATAATGTTTTCCCTTTGGCCAGTTTAAATTGATTTTGATCATATTGCAGCCAATTTCTTAAATATGCATTTTTTAATCCAGAGAGATTTTTCATTAAATAAACTTTAAAGAGAAAAAAGAAGTAGTATCAATTTTACAGTTCTTTAAAGCATACTAAGAGGCAGGCTTTTTTTATAAATCAATAGACTAACAACAATGTAGGTAGTTTTAGTAATCTATTTCTTAAAAGTTAGTAATCTGGAGTTAATCATTCTTGAGAATTAATAATGAAATGATTTTAATATACAAAGTTATAATCTCTAATATATAATTTTTTTCTTCATATTGAATAATGTTCCCTACCTGGTAAATGTATGTAATTGCCTAATTAATTTTGTAATTTTAATTTATCCTCTTTAATCACCTTATTAAAGCAAAAGGTAGATATTGTTTCTAACATAGAAATATATTTAACTACAAAAAACTATACTTTTGTTCAAATAATAGTCATATCCTGAGTCACTTATTGTTAATAAATCTGGATAAGGTTATTAAATTTGTATTATGACATTAGATACAAAATACAATCAAAATTGATGTGACTACAAGCTTTTAATCATTATAAAGTTACTCTTAACCTATCATTCTTAAACTGAGGTAAAACAATTATTGTTTAATTGTAAATAAATATTAATATCAGCTATTGAGAAATTTTTGTGCCAGGCAGTATTTTAAGTGCTTCATATGTACTACATAATCCTTCTAATCTAAGATATCACTGCATATGTTATATGCTACAATTTTACATACGACTAGGGAAAAAACATGCTATTATTTTAACTCCAATCAATTGTTATTTAAAATTTATTTAATATGTGCACAGTTTTAAGGTATATTATGAAAATAAGAGAAATTTTTAAGAGATCACAACTAACTGGTCAACATACAGGGATGGTCGATCTAAGGAACTTCATCTGAGTACCTGTGGTGCTTGTCTAGTGTATGAATGTGAGGTCTACTTGAGCTGGTCAGTGTAGGGAGTAGTCAACTATGGAGGTTCTCCTGTTTTGAAATGTAGCTTATTTATATCTGACAAAACCCCCTTTAGGCAGGTGTGATTATTATTCTCATTCTACAGATAGGGAGATGGAGACGCTGTGAGGATATATGATTTACTGAAATTCACATAGTAATTAGTGGGGCTGGAATATAACCACAGACACATGGCTTCAGAAACTGCAAAGGTAACAAATTTGGGATAGTGTCTAAGTACAAACAGGCAGGCAAGGAAAAATCCTCACAGTTATTAGACTGTCAGGGACCACAGAGGATATTTATTCATATTACTGAAGGATATGATATATAAATAATTATGTATTTATATATATAAATATGTTATATATATAAAATATAAATTATATATAAATATATCATATTATATATTTAAAATATATAATAGTACATATCAAATATAAATTATATATATATATATATATAAAATGTGGAGATAATAGAGTTAGCATAGCTGTATGTCACAGAGCAAGCTAGTGGTATCATTAAAATTTGATCCTAGGTTTTCTGATCCTGAGAAATTTAATAACTCTACCTTAAAACATAAAAAGCATAAAAAGTTCCCAAATAAGTGTTAAAGAAAATAGTTCATACTTGCATTTTTTTCTTAAATTAGGTTTCAAATAAGGTATGGACTTTGAGCTGCCATGTTTAAGTTTCTGCCCCAGCATACCTTCTCATTGGATACTCATGGTACCAGAATGATCAAAATAGAAGCACAAATATTAAAAAGGGTTTCATATTATCAATGCTTATCACCTTGAATAAGCATCTTTGATTCATACCTTTTATTGCCATTTCCCTTCTATTACATTTCATTCCTTTTCCCTGTGAAACATCATGGATGCAAACAGAGGTTTTGTTGTCTGTACGCCACAATCTCAGGAAAATGTCTCATAGTTACTGGAATTCACACAACACTGCATCTCAGTATGAGTAGCTGTTCCCTGTCACTATATCTGATGCTTGAACTAAAGAATTTTTACAAAATGGCCTAGTGTTCAATGTATGAATTTTTGAGATAAGGCTTTTCCCTTGTTCGGATAAAATCTGAAAATCAGTGTCAGATGGAAATCTTAGCTCTAAGAGTTAGAGAGATTGGTGGAAAGGTTTTAAAATCAGTGTGAATTCTAGCTGCCAGACTTTGGAAATGTGGCAGTTATCTCTAGTGTGAAATTCATGGGTGCAGATGGTTGATTAAGATATCCCAGGATAGGCTACTACTATAAATCTGCACAGCAAAATTGAGAAAACAATTTTGATACGGAAAATACTTTTGACCTTTCTATATAAATACATAATGGCTTTTTTTCTGGATTCATAAGTTCATGGATATTACTAATAAAGTATCATTGGTTTCATGAAATTGCCATTGTGCCACACAATGGAAATATTTAATAGAATAAAAATATCAAATGGTGAGTGTCCTGGAAGAGACTCAAACTGTTACTATTACTACATGTCTTGTATTGCACATTCATAATCCGATTAGAGATAATAGTCTTTAACGTTGGTATAATTTTTCTTCCCATTAAGACAAAGTCACGGGTGCACTTTGAGCCTAGTTTATCACTCCAGGACCTACTGAGAGCTAGAGTACAGTGAAGCTCAGTTTCTAGCACACCCTAGGACTCTGTCATTTAAATAATATTTAAAGGGGGTAGGAAAAAAATGACATTATCTGTTCCTCTCAAAGAAAAAGGAAAGGCATAAGTCCCAAAACCATAATTGGTCTTAACCTATTTTGTCTTTTCTAAAAAAAAGTTCATATTGAAAATGAATTTAACATGTGGGTATTAACAGCATACAGTTGCATTTTCCATTTCTGCTGCAGAGTAACTATCACAGTTCACACCTGTGCTTGCTTGTCCTCGGCACGTTCTATAGTCATGTTACTAAGTACGATTACATAATTATACACAAATAGGTAAAGTACGTGTGTGGTCAATCCTTAGAATAGGTGTTGCAGGGGATATCAGCTTTTAAATTAAAATAATTAGTAGGTAAATCATTTATCAATGATTGTTTAGAGTTTTAATGCATTATAATATTCAAGAGTAATAAAATTATTTAAATTTAATAGACTTCTATAGTAACATGATTCACAACCCAGTTTAGTTTCATTCTCTTTTTACATAAGACAGCATTTCATAAAATCTGAAATTTAGTAAATATATAGCCAAATATACACAAACACACACGTAATACACATACACACGTATCTTGGGAATAATTGTGATATATCAAAATATTTAATTTCTTAAAATATGATATTGCCCTCCAAAATGCAGTAAATTAAGAAAAATGGCAAGTATTGTGTTCTCTCTCAGTTACTAGGAAACACTACATATACAACAAGTAAAGAACGCCTATTGGGGGTCAGTCTGGCTCACTCACTAGATGAGGACGAATTTCCCTTGCTACCCTTTGTCATGCATGATCCCAATCTGTCTCTCAGAAAATAACAAATAATTTAGGCTATTAATTAAGGAGTTTTTAGAGTTAACTTCTCGTACGTCGAAGGGAGAAAAGTCAGTGGTGGTGTCCCATTTCTCATACGATTGTCCTTAAAATAATGTCTAACAAATCACAGGCTAATTGTTAGCTACCATTCTAAACAGTGTTTAAAAATCTTACCACCTGATATGAATCTGTTATGGGTAATTTATATTGTATAGGTATAAATTTTCACTAAAAGCATTAAAAATACTTGTCAAGCTGCTAAGTAAGAGTACATGAATTTAAAACAAATAACCAAGAATTCGAATAATTCATAGTTCAGTGGTATGTAAACAATACATATACTCATGTCTAATGTCCGTTTATAATGCAATTTTATGGAAACATAAATATCAGTTTGTTTCACCCTATTGAACTTTTCTTAAAAGATTTTTATGAAATGTTAGTTTTAAAAGGGATGTACGCAAATAGAAAAATAGGCATATTTGATCAACCCTGTAGTACATACCTCTGCTTTCTGATGTGAATTGATTTATTGTTTTAAAGGGCAATGAATACCTGTTTTAAAATAAGTAAATGAAGGTAAGGTGCTAAGAATTCTTATCTGTTTCTTGGCCAAAAACATGATGTTGAGACTCTTCTCTGAAGGTGAAATAAATTATCTATCTTTTGTATTTTTCCATAATTATGCTGAACTCAATCTAGGAGTCACAAATCAATATATCTTCTGTTTCATTTTTTCTGTCATCCCTTCCTTTCATCCTTCTTTCCATAAATATTTATCCAGAAAAATGTATCAAAAATAATGTTATAATGGCTAAGTATGTCATGATGAGCAAAGACATGGTTCATTTTATCTTTGATATTGCAGTCTAAGGTAAATTACATCAATGTGTTTGTCAATATTTTACCCTAAAACACTAAAAAAAGAGGTGCTCAAGATGCAAGAACCTATAAGAGGAAGCAGTGAGCTCTTCCCTAGGAAAAATATCATGTTACCATAAGAACGGAAGGCCTGGGTAGCGCCTATGGCTCATGCAGTAGGGCGCCGGCCCCATATACTGAAGGAGGCAGGTTCAAAACTGGCCTCGGCTGAACTGCAAAACAGAAAAATAGCCGGGCGTTGTGGCGGGCGCCTCTAGTCCCAGCTACTTGGGAGGCTGAGGCAAGAGAGTTGCCTAAGCCAAGGAGTTGGATGTCGCTGTGAGCTGTGTGACGCCACGGCACTCCACTGAGGGTGATAAAGTTAGACTCTGTCTCTACTAAAAAAAAAAAAAAAAAGAACTGAAGGCATGTAATAGGTGACTGTTCAGGAGTGTGATGCTGTGTGGTGGCGGGAAGATGAGAATCTTTCTAAGTAGACAGCATATGTAAAAGCCAGGTGTAGACAGAAGGCATCAGTTTTGAGGCAAATTCCACTTGTTCTTTATCTTCTCAATTCAACTCTGTCTCCTAGCTCCCATTCAGCCCAGGTTCAACATACAAAACTATAGCGGCTATCAAACTTCACATTTTTAGTTAATGTGATACCGACACACATGTTTATTTACCAAGGACAATAGCTGTATAAAGTTTCTCAACGTAGGTTCAATATAGTCACCTAGAAAACTTCTAAATTAATTATAGATACAAATGTGCATCTTTAGGATGCATTCTTATAAATTTTTAATTTTTAAAGAAATCATTATATGTTAATTTTATATGTAACATAAATGGTATATGATTCTATCTGGAATATAAACGTTCATATCTGCTTTTATATATTAATATAACTAGTAACCCCTTATTATTAAAGAGAGTTGGCATTAGTGTGGTTTTCCAGAGGATAAAGAAATGCACTTGAACAATAGGGGTGGCCCCGAATTGCTTTATTTGAAATGAACGGAGAAGTTTCTAGTGGATTTTCTGTGTATTCCAGCAACAGCTAAAAATCAGTTATCAAATTTTCACCAGTTCATTATTTTTTTTCAATTACTAAATGCTATGTAAGTCTACGGCCATACCACCCTGAACGCGCCCCATCTCATCTGATCTCGGAAGCTAAGCAGGGTCAGGCCTGGTTAGTACTTGGATGGGAGACTAAATGCTTGGTAACATGTTAAGGAACCCACTTTTACTTTTTATTAAACATGTCCTGCCAGTTCTTCACCACAGAACAAGTGGGCTCGCTTTTATTCACAGGAAGAGCCGCATTTGACAGATTTGCTGATGGTGTCAGTGGTGGTCACAGCCTTGATGGACAGCACCAAACCTTGCTGTGGCCCAGCTTCTGCTAATTAGTTGTTTGAAGCCACCCTGTGTGCCACAGGCCTAGGCTTATCAGCCAAAGACATCTTTACCATTCAACATGACAGCTGGGATGCAGCTGTTCGTGTAGGGAATGGAGTGCATGGGGGCGGGCGGAGAGTCTTTCAAACAGGCCACAACCATAGCATCTTTCACTGAAGGGTCCTGAAGATAAAACAACCCCAATGTAAGGTACAAAAAGGTAAAAATCAATATCTGTTAGATGAGCCTGGAAACCACACATGCGATGACAATAGATTATACCAGACTGTGAGAATGAGAGAAAAATGCAACTGCCTCATAAGTGCTTCTTACAGCCATTGAAGTAGCATGTTATTATAATTAATGCCACTTAAACATTTGCTTAAAGAATGACCATAGCTTTGTGGAACTTTTAGAACCTTTTGCACATGTCCATGGATACTTAAGAGAAAACTCTCCAGAAAGTCTTATATTTGAAAGAACATATACTGTCCAACATAACATATTCGGAATGCTAAACATCTCAGAATATTGGAGACTCCCTGAGAAGAGTAAAACCAGCCATGAGAAGTGTGTAGAAATGGAAAAATATAAAGTAACATTTTCATTTTGAAAGTGTTCTTATAGGGAAGTAATAATGAATGAATTTTGCTTCCAGTCATTGATGATTGTGAATTCTGGGAGTCTTTTTAAATTACTATTCAAAGAACCTATTCAAAGTACCTATTATTAAAAGTACACACTGACTAATTAAGTATTTTTTCACATAAGCATTTAATAGTACAAAACTCCCAGTCCAATTTGAAAATATCTGCTGAGAGCAACTTTTTTATATGAGATATCTATTATTTTATAAAATGATTTTAATGGTACATATACATTTGTATGTCACAAAATTCTAAAAGAATTAAGACAGAATTATAACTAGTCTTATCTATTCTGTAGTTCATCTAAGTCTGGATATAAGCAGAATATTATACCTATTTAAATGCTAATAAACAAGAATTTATGCCAGTAAAATAGAAACATAATGCAGACAATATAAAGTGCATTATCTCAATGTTGATTTGATTTTAGCTGTTACTTCAATTTTATGTAATTTCTTAGTTTAAAAGTGTTAAAAACTTGTCTACAAATGGAGGAATTATTGAGGAATAATTTCCTAGACTTAATTTTTTTTTCTCCAGATAGTTCACAAAGACACTCAATTTATGTGAAAATGTAGATGTGTTGCAAATATTAAACGCAGATTCGATCTTTTGAAAAATACCTTAAGCAGAGACTTTCCCATTTCATTCCTCAATTTTTGAATTAGAAGAAATACATCATTCAGTGCCTACAGAATGTTACGCATGAAAGTGATACATTCAAAGTTCAAATTCACCAGGAGATCCTATTTAGCAGGTTAGAAATGGGGTCTGAAACTGAATTGTGGAAAAGTATGTCAAATTTTATGAAGTACCTAATGGGTTTTTATGAGGGGAATGAACACAACTGAAGGCGGTTAAGGGTGTCCTAGTAGTGGCCCGTGGGCTCCTTGCAGATTATCTGAGGATTGTTTTGCTTATCTGTGCTGCCAGATATTGAGAAAAGTATGCCTAGACCTTTTCTGTCTGCTCATCAGGTTTAATTAGTGTTTGTGTATTTAATGTGAGGCCCGAGACTACTCTTCCTCTAACGTGCATCGGGAAGAACAAAGGCTGAAACCTCCGGGCTGGGCATCGTCAGCTCCATATAGCTGCAGTAGTGTCTTGCAATCTATGGGTGTAATGGAATGGAAATAGCAGAATAGAATAAATCGTATAGAATAGAATAAATAGATAAGAGTGGAGTAGAATAAGGAGACAAAGAACAACAGAGCAAATTGAAGTATCTGAAAAAACAGAGGAAATTAAAATATAATAGAGTATCTGTTGCATAGCATAGAGTATTATTTCTCTTAAATTTTATTTCAGGAGGATATTGTTTTGTGTGTATGCGTGTTTTTACTACTTCTCAAAGTGGGCTGATCAGTGTTCGTCAAGGTCCAAAGTTTGAAAATCGCTAGTAAAAAATCATTCATGTCTACATACCACATATTTATCACATATTCTTCAAAACACTTTGTTTGTATTAACTGTCCCAACAACCCATTGAGATAAAATCTCTTATGAATCCTTGTTTATAGGTAGATGAGGGAAGGCGGAGACAAGTGACTTGCACAGAGTCTTGGAAAACAAAGAGTTGTGCAGAGTTCAAACCCAAATAGGGTGTACCTGTGCTCTTAGTTACTAGTAAAGCTTCTGACAAAGATGGCAACGGACTCCCAATTAGAGCCTGGTCTTCTGACCCACAGTGTGATACAACACTGTTTTAGTCCATCAGTTACTTCTCCTATTAGCCATAAACCCAGTCCTAGGTCAGAATTTATTGATGTGCGTTTCATGGAGTAATTGTTCAGACTAAATGAAGTTGAGAAATTCTGTTCTCAACACTTTTTCTTGGTGATTCACAATTGGTTTTACATAGAAATGCATTTAACAGTCATAATGTATATTAATCTATTTATATTTGCCAACTTATGGGTAAAACTATATGGCTATAACACCATATTTAAAAAATGTTTTTTTAACCCATTCCATATAACTGATTTTAGAGAATATTGGCCTACGTCATGAATGATACCTAGCATATGCTACATGTAAATGGATTTTCTAAAGTTATGACTAAAGCTCTTGAAATTTAACTTCAGTCATTCCTCCAGTTTCAACAAGACTCATATCAGAAAATAGAGAAAAGAAATGAATGTGTGATGTCAACTATGTTCGTGTGTGTGTGTGTGTGTGCTTATTATCCATGCATTTGTTACAAAAGGAGTAAATTTTTCTGAAAACAATACAGAAACAGACATTTTTTAGAACAGCATACATTGAGGACAAGGTTTATGATTTTTTAAATTAATCTTAAAAATGAATACTCCTAGTCTCTTGGTGTATAGTTACTTCCTTACTTATGCCTGGAAGCCAAGCTGCTTTTAAGTGAAATTTCTTGCTAAATTATGTCAATTTTTACATGATAGATATTTAGGTCGTAACAGCTATCTAAATCAAATGGCTAGCAGAAAATTTCAGAAAATCCCAATTTACAATTTAATTTTAAGCAATTTGTAGACATGTATTTTTTTCCCCAAAATTCTACAGGACTTTTATTATTGTTTTCAATGTGGTGGCTGGTTTATTTATTCATTTTTTGGCATAGTTATATAAGAAAACTTCTAGGTAAGACCATGGAAGACTTCAGTCCCTGTCTTAATGAAAGAAGAACCATTGCGGTGAGTCTAATCTTAATTCAAAATGTATCTAGAAAACATCTTATGATGATTAATATCATAAGACAAATATTGATATGATTAGGAGAGAAAAATTTCTACTCTAACGATGAATTGAAAAACTAGATAAACAAAGTATGGCAGTATATAACTTGACACTATGGAGCAGTGAAAAGAAACCGCTGATAGATACAAGAGTATGCTAACATGAGTGAATCTCAATGTGAGTATGCTAAGTGGAAAAAAGCAGACACTAAAGACTACAAACTGTACGATTCCATTTCTATGGCGTAGTGTAAAAGCAAAGCTATAGGAAGAGAAATCACATCAGTTGTTGCTAAGAGCCAGGCTTGAGAAAGGGCATTAACTACAAAGGTGTACAGAGAAAGTTTTGGGGGCAACAAAGTGTTCTATAACCTGATTTGGTGTGTGGTCTGTCAAAAAAAAAAAAAAAAAAGAGCGAGCGCGCGAGAGAACGGAAAGGAAAAAAAGAGGAGAGGAGAGAACAAATGGCACCAAAAGAGTTCAAAAGGCAAGGAAGACTTTATTCAAGAGCAAGACATTGTTACAGGTGGAAGTGGTAGAACTCAAGTTCGTTGAAATAAAAGGCAGGAAAGTTTTTAAGTTCTTGAGTTAGTGGAAAAGTATTGCAAGACCTGAGGTGGGAGATGGTTCAAAGTGTTAGATATCTGAATTTGCTAATTGTCTTTTTAGCAGTGTTAAGTTCCTGTTCTGCACTAAGACTAGACAACAGGGACACTATCTTTTTTGATGAGTGCAGTTAAAAGGGATGTCTTCAGCTCCTTGAGAAAGACAGATGTGGGCTGT